>NIPM01001327.1:0-21666 GCA_002738285.1 Holacanthella duospinosa | reverse complement strand
AGTTTTCCTTGAAACTGTCTTATCAAAACCTTTGCATTAAGTTTTCGATTAAATTGTTGAGTTTTCTAAAGTCCTTTTTACCAGATTTACCACTAAAGATTGAAAATCGGTATTTTTGAAATCAACCAAAAATATATTGCTAAATAGATCAAAGTAAATTTTAGCAATCATTGATTAATCGGTTAAATTGTGATTGGATTTTTCAAAATTCACGAGACAGTCAAAATTTAGCCAAGGATTATTTTCCACAAAGGAAACTTGCGATTTAAAGTCGAGAAATGAATTAATAAAGATATTAAACTAATTTTTTAGTATATAAATAGGTTTCCTACGGCATTTCGGTTAGAAGGTTCTAGAATTGCATACAGAGTATATCAGCTCTGTCATTTGAAAAATCCATTTTAACTGTTTGATCAAAGCTGTCATTTGACTGTTTATTTTCGTTCAGAGTAGTCCCTTAAAGATTCTCTTAATTCAACCAAATTTTTAATGAATTTAGATTATTGATCAACCAATTATTTAATAAGTAAAATAGGGACTACTCTGAACGAAAATAAAGTGCCATTTTTAAATCAAAGGTATAAGTTCAATAAAACAAGAAAGTATTGGAGAATATGTATAAAAAACTATAAGTTCAAAGTAGATTATAAAATTTTGCAGCTTCAATACCGCAATTAATTTTTTATATAAATTTCCAATGAAGGAGTGTTCATTTAAAATAAATCGCGATTGTCTTCATTACTTAATGATATCATATCTGTCTCGATTCTCTTTACAGTTTTATGTAACGACGATGAAGATATACATAAATAATCTGCTAAATGTATAATTAGTTTCGAATAAGACATATCATCATTTGTATCAAACCAATCATCATAAATCAAATAATCTAATCCAGGTGGCAAAGTTTCTTCGCTTCGATAATAGAATTCTTCTGGAAGAGTTGGATATTCATGTATATTAAGTTCTGAAATATTGAAGTTAGACGATTTTTCCTTCAATCTTGGAGCTAATTTTTCGGAAATTGCTCGAAGCCTGCGATCCCCTAAAATAGTAAAAATTGAGGTTGAAAACTTAGTCTATTTTTAGCATTAACGAATGGGAATAGTTTATGTAAAAACTTATCGACTTTACCACCATTTCTTCTATATAATTCGCACATTTCACTAATTGAAAATGCTTTCAAATCAGGAATATACTGTGGAAATTGGCTCATATTCTTGCTTAAAAATGTTTGACTTTGTATTTCAATATTCTTAAATAGAAGATCGATATCTGAGAAGCCTTCGACTTTCTTTCTACAAAACATTAAAAGTTCTCAACTTAAACCTTTTAATATTATCAAATCCATATACCAACTTTAAAACAATCACAAGTAATGCACCAACGATATCGGTAGGCTGTATGTAGTCATAAAGGTACATATATTGCATATTTATGATTTCAGATAATTTCTTGGTCATAAAGTAAGCATGAGCTAGAAAAAATGATTATAAAGAGCAATACCTGGTAGCTTAAAATGAACAACTAATCTGTATAAAAAGGGTACATAATTGATCTCTGGAAATGCAACCGATAGTTTAAGGTCCAATTTCATCATAACATTGAAAAATATCTGTGATAATCTGTTATAATCTAAAAACTAATCTCATTTAAACATCATTAATGAAATACTGTGTTGGAGAATGGTGCCAATGACCTTGCATGATTAATATATTCTTTAGGCATCATTGAGAGCGTATTGAAATAAGGAATCTGGTTATTTAAAGCCAATCTAATAAATATAATTTAGAGTAAATTATATACCTATAAACATCTAATAAATAAACAGGATGTCTCAACCAAACGAATCCTAAACAAAGAAAAACTAAACTATGTTCTAATCTAAAATAGCTCGCAAAATAAGTTTCTTCTTTTTGTTCGAAGGTCTCTTGATCTTGTTGGGATAATTTGTCAAGATCTTCTTCTTTTATAGTTTCAAAAGCATATAAATCTTCCTCATCATCCGATTCTTCTTTTACTTCATAAGTAGGTTGCTCAAACACTTCTGTTTGGATAATTTCATCGGTAATATTAATTTGAGGTACAATCGATAAATATAAAAGCCATATATCTTTAACAATGTCCTATTTAAACAATGTAGAGGATAAATTTGATACTTCGATCTGTTTTGGTACGCCATGATCTTTGATTAATATCGATAATTGAGACCGCAATAAAAATTGAAACGCATGTAATTCAGCAAAATCTCTTTTCATACCATTCAATGCTAATCTAAAATAAATTTTAGTTGGGAAGTACTTTCTTTATTTTTCTTTATTTTAAGGGTTCGTTTCTTTCTTTTTCGTCTACCTACACCACGAATGTCTTCATCCGCTTCTTCATGTTGACCTAGCTTAATAAAATTATTAGCTTAAGATTGGGTACGATTTGATGTCCGTATTCACATACTAAGTTTCCTACGGGATTTCGGTTGAATGTTCCGGAATTGCATACAGAACAGATCAGCTCTGTCATTTGAAAAATCCAATTTTAATTGTTTGATCAAAGAACATTAAAAAGATATCTTAGATGCCTTAAAAAATTTTTTTAAAGCGTTTGAGCCTGATAGTATCTGTTAAACGGCAAAAAAATGAGTCAAACTGTTAACTTTGTATCTCTATTCTTGTCTTGATCCTTTTTTTTCTAATAAACCCCCCTTTGATCATCAAAGGACATTTTTAAAACAAAGGTATAAACTAAATAAAACAAGGAAATATCGAGAAACATTTATAAAAATCTATGAATTCAAAGTAGGTTATAAAATTTGGCAGCTTAAATACCGTAATTGATTTTTATAGACTGAACTATGCCCAGATCCCGTCCCGAGGGAGTTTATCAAGAAGTTTGGATTCTATACCTCGGATTACGGGTGGGGTCAGTTTCGGTTTTATAAGGTCCATTTTTTACATTAAATATAGAAAATTTTGGATTATATAAAGCAAAATAAACTAATGATAAATTAAAGAATATTGGCAAAAATAGTCTTTAAATCGAATATCAGTATCTCACAAAGAAATGGGACAACCATATTTTATATGATTGTGAAGCCATATTATCTTTTATACAAATAAAAGAAAAAATATTATATTTATTTAAATATCTTAATTATATTATACGATTTTTTTTCAAAAATTATCAATTATAATAGAATGATCAACAAAATAATTTATTGTGTGTTACACAAAAAATAGGACAAAATATCCCTAATACTTTGATTATCTTTCATTTGCTTTCACAACTTCAACAACACGTTTAGGCATCGATTTTATCAACTTATTTATAAAATCGGCTGACAANTTCACAACTTCAACAACACGTTTAGGCATCGATTTTATCAACTTATTTATAAAATCGGCTGACAAATTGTTCCAAATCAATTTTAATTCTATTTCTAGCTCCTTTATGTTGGCGAAGCTTCTTCCATTGAGTTGCTTTTTCATGAAAGACAAAATGTGTTCGATGAGGTTCAAATCTGGACTCTTTCTGGGCCAAACTAGAGTCTCGATTGATTTCTCGTCTAAATATTTTATTACTACCTTCAATGCATGTTTGGCATCATTTTCATGTCGAAACACGTAGTCAACAAGGCCCATCTTAGCAGCAGATTCTTTTAAATTATTAACTAATATGCGTAAATATTGATATCTAAACATATTTCCTTGAATAAATACCAGAGTTCCTACACCACAAGCAGAGAATCATCCACAAACATTCAATCCACCTCTGCCAAACTTGACGGTTGCTTCTACATACCTAGGATTAAGCCCGTTTTTCGGTTCACGCCAAAATTATATTCTCCCATCTGAACTATTTTCTAATTTGAACGTAAGCAGTCTTTTTTACTACAAAAGGGAATATGAATCCGGCATAAATATCCACTTATCACACACTTCTTTCCTTTTTGCTATATTTTTCAATGACATTAGAGGCTCTCTTATTGGACAATAAGCATATAAATTTTGACTATTTAAACACCTTCTAATAGTTTGATCCGAAACCTTTTTGTTTTTCTCTTCAAATAAAATGTTCAACCTTGGCGCACTGATAGTCGGATTTTCTTTATGAATTTTGAGGAAAGTATTAATATGCTCATCATTGAGTGTATAAGGTCTACCAGAGCCTCTTTTTCTTTCAATTTTACCTTTTTGGTTATATTTTATTAAAGATCGATTTACTGTAGAACGTGGTATTGATGTCATTTGCTCTATTCTTCTAATTGTAAATCCTTATTCCCGCAAAGACACTATTTTTCCAAATTCGAATTCGTTTACTTGTACTATTTTAATTTATTTTTTAGAATATTATTTTACTTATTTATTAAAAAATTATTATATTACGATTATTTTGACCCATTTTTTGTTTAACACCGAAAAAATTCACCTATCAATTACTTAATATATTATTTTTGATAGGAGAATAAAATTATATAACAAAATAAAGATCTAAAAAACACGTTTATTTAGTGTATTAGTTTTTTATTAAAAGCTAATTTAATTCAATAGTACAGAAAAATATAGTTGTCCCATTTTATTTGTGAGACACTGTAAATACCTCGATTTTATTTTATTTAAAAACCTATATTTTTCAATAATTTTATAGTTCAATAAATTCCTTTAGAATTACATTATATCAAAAATAATTGAAAATAAGATAAAATCTTTTGAAAAATATAAAAATATATTGCTCTTGATTTCAAAAAAGGTCTAGACTTTAAAGCCGAATAATTTGATGGTTGACTCTCGGGTTTCAGGCATATCCCAAACTATTGTTTTTAATTAAACAATTTTTAACTGTTCAGTACTACAAAATGTGGTAATTTTACCAGATTTGCATGGGAATAAATCTCAAAAGTGTAAAAAAAGAGCTCAATATGGTTCAATTGTATTATTTATATAATAATAAGTGTATTAAAATACTTTTCGATTGAACTTTGTTTATCAAAGCCGCTTTTATTCGTTTTGCTAGTTTGATTCCCATTTCGAAATCTGAATGGAGATAAACTATTGAGTGAAGCTATTAGCTATGAATGAATTCATCATAATTTAATACCAATATCTACCCAATTTCTTATTCCATAATCCATGTGAATGATATAAATACACAAATAGACGTTTTCAAACAATTTTGGATGAAATAATAGATGGCCCCACAAAAAACTAGGTTATGACAATTGTTTTTGGTTAAAATAGACATGATTTTGACTTATGGCCCTGAGAATTCAGCCATGAAATTATTATATGGCTGAATGATGGAAAAGGTGGCCTAAATTGAGTTGCTTGTGAGCTTAAGAAAATGCAGAAAATATTCAGTATATTGAAGAGTAATCTATCTTTTTACAATAAACCTGTCTCTTATTTAAAAAAATAGACATAAATTGTGTTTCGGACTAAATTGACATTCATTCTATTATAAAAACAAAAATTCTAAGATTATAGTCAAGACCTCATATCCTTTAATAAGGTCGAGACTATGCTCATCCGATCGATTCAGAAAATAAAAAATAAAAAATTTTCTTTGCGAATGAATGAAATGACATATTATGAATTGAACAAACTAGGTCAAAGCACTATCCCACATATATTGCAAGATAAGAATTGGGATTGTGGACTTGCTTGTACCATAATGATACTTCGTGCTCTCGGTGTTTATCATATAACGAAACAGAATTTACTATTAGAATTCCCAACGGAAAATGTCTGGACTATCGATTTGGCTTTTCTAATTGCCAAAGAGTCAGAAGCGGATTTCACATTTTATACTACTTATTGTGGCTTTAATCCTTCTTTAAATAATATCGTAAAATATCGAATTTTCAATGTTTAGGGGTTTTATAAGGATTCTAAAGAGGACATGCAATTAATTGATAAGAAATTCGCTCAGGCTTCTGCTAAAAATGTTTCTATCTTGAGATTGTAATATTCTGCTAATTTTGTTTTTTAGGTCTTTGCCGTTGCAAGATTTCAAACGTTTTTTGATTAAGCGCAAATTTGCTATTATGGTTTTGGTCAATAGCACTCTATTGAATTGCGAATTTTGTGTATTCCCACTCTTTTGATTACTTTGGTAGAATAAGAAGAAGGATTTTATAGACTCAATCAAATCGATGAAAATCATTCCATTCCTCAAGCCTAACACCGAATTTATCGGTATAACTTAAACTGGTTGATTTATTATTAGGCCATTATATTGTTTTGATTGGGTATGAAGGACTAGAAGATGAATTTATATATCGAGATCCTAGTATTAGGCACAGTTTTTGTAAAATCAAATCAAAGGATTTCGAGTGTGCCAGAACGGCTAAAGGTACAGATGACGATTGTATAGTGGTAAAATTATAAAATAAAATACATATATATTAAACGAAGACATCGAGAGGCAATAATGATTCTATAGTTCTTGAATTATTCAATAGATTTTCGCCGTCCAAGAATTGAGTAGGGAAATCGACCAAATGGCCTTTCACCAATGCCAATTTTGAATCAATCTCTTTCGGAGACAAAGTGGTATCCATAAGATTCGGATGACCAGTTAAAACACAACGTGGATTAGGAACAAATTCTTTAAATTGATTCCAAGTTCGAACCGTATCATCGGGCACACATCTAAATATTCTTCGAAATATCTCGGTGTTGGATTTCGATAATTCGATCCATAATTTCATAAACTTATCACTAAGTGGATCACCTATAATACGATTCATTTCATCTAAATACTGCCCTTCCGGATTCTTATCCTCATGGTCTAATAAACCTAGATGTTCCTTGAATAAATTGATACGAAATTCATGGGCCAGTCTACCAACTTGAACCTAAACACAAAAAATAAGATTAAAAGGGATACCTCAACGCCATCCATCTCTGTCTTGATGTAATCAACATCTTCTATAATAACTGCGATTTCCGAATCCCTAAATCCAAGCATAGAACGGTCATTAATATTCGCTGATCCAATGATAATTTTCTTATCATCTACGATTAGGAGTTTCGAATGAACATATAATTCTTCTGTAATGAATTGGGAAGCCGGTTGAGCGAAATGAGCTTTCGGTTGATTACCTGTTAATTCTGATTTCAAATCGCATTCGATATGAGGACTTTGTAATTGGTCAAGTATATCTTGATCAGAATCATAATCATCACTAGATTGAGATTTCGAACTCTCTTCAGAAGAACTTGAACTCTCTTTGTTCAATTTAGTCCTAAATTTCTTATTAAGTTTCCTAACACTTCTACCAATTTCACTAATGGATTTCGATCTTGTCAAAAGAAATTTGGGAGTTTTCGATTGAGTGAAATCGGTCGTTTGTAAAGAATTAGTATTTTGAGATAAGGGATAATCCGTTTTAGCCTTTACACTAGTCTTACTACTCGGTTTCAAACTACCTTTATGATTCTTAAATTTGTTAAGTATCGGACTTAACAATCCCTCTTCTTTCTGTTTCTTAACCTCAACATTAACTTGAGGATCCTCATCATCGTTGGAAAACAATTGTCCTGCAGTCCCTTGGGAAAACTTATTACCATACATAAGAGAATCCGAATTCATGTTTCTTTTATTTCTCCTCTTCCTCTGTTTATCTTCCGTCTTTCTCTTAACCTTATCCACTAATCCCTCATCAGGATCTCTCTCTTTAAATTGTACTTCTTTCTTCACAATTTCGTCATTTAATGGATCGGATGGTTCTAGCTTCGAATAAGGGATCGTATCGTAATTACGAAGACCATGAAATCGGATATAATCCGTTGGATTAGACACGCCTTTTTCTCTTAGTTGTTCGACAATCGAGTAAGGGCCTCTTGTCATAGTAGCATACTGATAATGCATAATCACTCTAATAGTACTTGCAGTACTAGCATTAACTTCACTTTCAAAAGCCGGAATCAGTGGCATAATAATTATCACTAGAAATTTCTTCTTCTCTTGATAAGCGCGATAAATACGATCCACGATTGCTTTTGCTATATTATTCTTGATCGTGCCATTTTCATCTTCCAAGGTTGACGAAATGAAGAATTGATTTTCAATATAAACGAGCCATTGTGCATTGAGTATCGAATCAATATAAGCGTTATAGATAGAATTCTCTGTTGAAATACCACTGCTCCAATTCGACGAGCTCCGTAAAACTTGGATTTTATTTTTCGAAGTAGGATTTTGGATTTTAATATATTCATAAGGCGGCTCTTCACCAAAACAACCCTCAGTTTTCGGCAACAGGTATTTCACATGAGCTCTATTATTCGCCTTAACTGATTTAACCCAATTCCATCTTTGAGTGAAATGTCTGGAAACATCTCTAGCAGAATTGCCGGTGAACGAAACCGCAACATCATGCCAACCCATTCTTGGAAATCGTTTTCGGTCTATCAATTCCAGTTTATGGTCCCTAACATTAATGAAATCTTTAATTCGAGCATTAGAATAATCCTGACCGACCCATACTGACTTATTCTTATTTGTAGGATGGAAGTCGCATAGTTTATGTTCATTATCATCATATCTACCAAAACACAAATCCAAACCACCCACAAAAGCAATCTTATCATCTACCACAACACATTTTTCATGATGGGCCCAAAATAAGGTAGCCTTTTGAATATGGTCAGGATGTCGTTGTACCATGATGTTGCGATGCAATTTCTTTAATGCCGTCTTTGTATGTTGTGAATCATTCGGCAACGAAATTGCAACTTCTTTATAAACCATAAGATAAATCTGAACACCATCCTGGGCCTTCTTCAACAACAATCGATCCAAACGAAACTGCTCGTTTTTGGAAGCAGGTCTTTTGAGGTAGATTTCTGGACTTAGCCACCAATCTTGGATATAAATCGTGTCTTTAGCGTTACTGATGGCATCCGCTATATCCGAGAAATAATCTTTCGCATCAATATACCATTGAGCCCATTGATTTTCTCTAATGGGTGCATAAGAATCGAATCTATTCAATTTAGTATAAGGGCTATCTTCAATACAAGCTCTCAATTGTTTAGTCCATTCATCCATCTGTTTATGGCCATCACCTCTCAACAATAAACTCTGATTAATGTCATTAAGTGTAAGTTTGTATTCTTTAATAGGCGATAGCTTATTAATAGAATCTCTAGTGAGCATGAGATCAGGACCAAAGAAAAATACAGATTTCGGTTCGACGTCAGCAACTGAATTACTTATTATGATATATGAATCTTTTAGTATCACCCAATAAGTTCTCCACATATTAATTTGCATCGGTAAACATTTCGATAACGTCTTATTAACCACACGAACATCCATCAATCCTTCCTTACCTTTAAAGAAGACGCCTTTGGAGAAAGACATACCGGAAATTTCCAAAAATGTACATAATTCTAAAGATTGTCTTAAGGTCATCTTTTTAAAAACTCTTTTCAAATAACTAGTGAGTTCATTTTTACGATGAGTTTCAACTTCGCTAAATCGAGGATTACGACCATGACGTACCTTTTGGAGCGCATAATTGAATTGATCAGGAAATTTAGGAGTTTCTGGTAATTTCCTTTGATAATAACGTACTTTAAGCACCGAATGTAATTTAAGGAAATCATATAATCTACGATAAATAGACCAAGTACAATCACCATACTTGAGATCAATTCGGAATATTGTCATCCCTAGTTCTTGTTCGAAATGCTCAATATTAACCTAAAAAATAAATGATAAATTAGATATACTTTTATAGCTTCGAATATCACTGGTGGCTAAAAAAATTATTAATTTTATTTGGGAATTATACCGGTCTTTGTCCCCTAGAATTTTGCATCATATAAGCTGGAGCTGCTATAGCAATACCCAGAAAAGGAAAAAAATCCGGACTCTTTTCCGTTTTATTAACAGTACCTCTCCCTATAGAGAGTAATGGGTTGATAGCTTTTTTAAATTTCTCTTTAATATTTTTCCTATTCTTATAAGTATCGCCTGTTTGTTGCGACAAGCTTTGCATAGTACTCTTCTTACACGTTTCCAAATCTTTAGAGTCTTTAATATGGCCGTCAGATGCATTGGGATATTTGACAGTTACTGGCGATTTAGAGACGAGAACATTGTTGGTTGAAGTACTAAATCCATTAATATCATTGTAAGTAGATGGTAATAACTCCTTAGAACATGATTCAATTGGAATGTTATTGGATGTGGTTGCTGTTTCATGTGACCGGTTAAGTTCTATCTTATTCGCTTCATCCATTTTAAGTTCTTAAACTTTCATTTTGCCCATTTTTATTAGCCTCAAAAAAGTTCACATTTACCTTTTTAAGTTAAAAACTGCATTTATCATCGGTGTAATCCTTATATCACGCGGAATATATTGATCTAAAAGGTTTGTTGAATTTCTTCGTTTGTTTTTGGCATTTTACCCGATTTTACAAAATTGTTTTCCATAAGCCACAAATCAGTATTTTAATATCAGAAAGATAAAATTAACAAATAAAACCAGATATAAAGTAACTATATTAATGAATATATAAAATTGAATCATTTGATTACATAGTCCAGTCTCGAATCTGTTTGTTTGGTGGGAATGAATGGATATGATGCCCGTTAAGGCTATTGTGTACAGAAAATAGAAAAATAAATATCTATTATGTTAAGAAATTAAACAGATTTAAATAAATTTCAAGCTCACTTTGTTAGCTTCTGACGCAAGAGAAATGCAACTGAAACTTGCGCATGCCTAAGGAAATCAAAATAAAACAGAGAATAACAAGATTATAAGACATTTATGACATTAATAACTATTGAAAGTCGGATTTAGTTGATATATTTTTAGGGTAATGTTAAAAGTGTAAAGAAATTGGCCTCAATATCAAATTGATCGTATTTTTGGAAAATGAATTCAACATTTTTCAAAAACAAGCTAGAATAGAGTTTGAAATATTATACACTTATATTAATTTATGGATAAATTATAGTTATATCTGAGTTTATTATAGGGTGAATGTGCCTAATTGTGATTGGACATTGCATTGGTTCACTTAAACTAAATAAATAATACAAAATGTAAATTTATATTTATAACAAGTTTATAATATATTTAATTTATATAAAATCAATAAGCTTATAAAAACGTTATGTTTTTTACCTTTAAAAGCTACACTTTTGTAATATGGAATTCCTAATTGTGATAATCCCGACTCCTAATTGTGATAATTATAATTTTATTATTAAAAAGGAATATTAAAGCAATAAAGCAAAATATTAAATTTATTATCTTATTTTCCTGTCCTTTTTTAGCTATTTTAGTGGACTTTTTAAGAGGTTTCGGGTTTGATTCTAAAATTGTTCAGTAGTAATGATTTCAGATTCTTTTTTTCTTTCTTGCTACAAATGGTGCTATTGTTTTCAACAAAATACTCTCAAATTTAGTAATATTACGCCGTTTCACGCAAAGAGGTAAAGGAAAAAATTTATTATGAGATATAAAAAGATGAAACTTTGTAGTTTATATATATGAACATTCTACTTTTATTACTTCGCTCCATCTTTCAGATAGCTGCTGAATACCATTCATATGACCCTTTATATTAAGTTCCTGGATAATACTCTCTAGCTGTAATTCAAACTCTTCCCAATTGTCATAATCATTTTCTCTTAACTTCCTCTTTAATTTACCAAAACAATTAAAATCAGGTGGACTTATATCTGGACTATATGGAGGATGATACCAAGTGCGGATTTTGTTATCATCAAAAAAATCCATTACAAGCTTTGATTTATGAGGTCTTGCATTATCCTGTAAATCCATAGGATACTTGAATTTCTTATCAGGTAGCCATTTCAGTAAAACTTCATTAATAAAACCTATATAGACTTCTGAAGTTACTGTCTCTTTAGTTGCACAAAGCTTCCAATATGCAGCACCATTATAATCCATTGCTAGTATAAACATTCATTTTCTCTGATAGTTTGATTGTACTACAATTTGTGANTCTGATAGTTTGATTGTACTACAATTTGTGATGGGCTTTCGTCCTTAGTTCTCTAAAATCGAGACTGGTCACGCTGAGGTTGCATATATAAAGTAAGCCAAGTTTCATATATAGCCAATGTTCTGTTTATTAGGATTTTTTGTTTTGATAACTGCTCCAAATTATATCTACATGCTAATAATCTATGTTCTCTTTGTTCCTGTGTGAGAAAAGGAGAAACCCATTTGCTCAATAATTTCTTCATTTGTAAACCTTCTGTTAAATACCGATAAACAGTAGCTTTACTACAATTTACTAACATGGAAAGTTCGATGCACAACCAGGCTCTACTTTGAGCAATATATTCTTTAATTTTCTCAATTGTATTTTTTTATTAAATGATTACTTGTATCGCTTCCTTTAGTGTCTTCAACGCAATTTTGGCCCTTATTAAACTTAGAAACCATATTTTTCACTGTATTATATTTATCGGCCTTTTCTCCTATCGTTTTAACCAATTATTTGTGTATTATTTCCGAACTGTGGCCTAGAATTACTCCAAATTTGATAAATACACGTTGTTCTTTATCGGTTATTGGATTTTTTAATTTTTGTAAGTTATCCATTATAGTAATTTGAACAAATATGCTTTAAAAATGAAGCTTAATTTATAGAAAATATTATGTATAAATCTTGGCACTAGATATTAATTTGCATATTTATTATTAATTAAAATTAGCTTACCTTTTTGTGTAAAACGGCGTAATAGAATCATTATGAGAATTACAATTTTCCAAATTATTTTTTGAGCCAAAATGTTGGGGGAACAATTGCTCATATCGAAGTAGTTTTTCTGGATCATTTTGATATCTTATTTCTGTTTACAGGAAAAATTAAACAACTGTCATATGGCACTTTAAGTCCTTTTATTAATTAATCTAGATTCATTAAAAATTTAATTGAGTTAAGCAAAGAATCAAAAAGGGACTACTCTGAACGAAGATAAAGAGCCATATTAACAGAATATAAATTTTATATCAAAAAACATGTTTCACAATTAGGAAATGCAGATATTCACAATTACGTACTTCTACATGAAAATTCATGCAGATTTCCACATACTATAACTGATTATCTATATATTTTTTTACAATTTAAATTTTTATAATCCATTAACAGATAATTTAAGATTATATTTATAAATAATTTTTCTAATAGACAGATCGAGTAATTGTAATCATTAGATGTCTGCTTCAAATCTGTTTAACCATAAAACTTTAAAAATAAATAAAAAACAAATATTGTAAACTTAATAAATATTTCTAACGATAGCAGATAATTTCTTTCTGCTTTAATAATTAAGTTAATGATACGAATAAAATCGGCCATCACAATTAGGCACATTGACCCTACTACACTTTTGTATAATTTTTTCAAAAATATTGATCAAATCAGCTTGTGGTCGTATTTATACTTAATAAATTATACTCCCTCTGTTCAAAAATGATAGTCCGATTTGCAAAACTTTCAAAACTTAACGCCAGTTTTGAAAATAAAGCTCCAAATGGCAATAAATAAATAAAAGAACACTGTAAACTATCTAGAACTATTTTGATTTATTTATGAGAGTTTCGTAAGATTTCGTAATGTTTTCCGAAAATTTCGATATTTTGAGGTCCTCCACAAATTTTACGCCACAATCATAATTTTCAAAAAACTGCATATTTGATCATGTCAGAAGGTGTATTATGTGATAAGCTTTCTAACACTACTGACGAAACTCGAAACGCAATACTTCAGACTCTGCTACGACGCGTTAAATCTGATAAACTGGAGAAGGGAGCAAACTCGGAAGTAGCTACAAAATTTCAACTTTCAACAAAGACTGTATCTCGCATTTAATATCGAGCACAATCTTGTTATAACAAAGGTCAAGATTTTGCTGATGTTTCTTCGAGAATCAAAGGAAATTCCGGTAGAAAAGCTAAGGACCGTGAAGAGATGAAACGGAAAATTGCTGAGATTCCGTTGAACAAGCTTAAAGATTTTAGAACACTATCGCATGCAACTGGAATTCCATTAGGTACGTTGTTCAACTTTGTCAAAGAAAACACCCTCAAGAGAATTAGTAGCACAGTTAAACCAATATTAACGGATGAAATTAAGCGAAATAGGCTTCAGTTTTCTCTTTCAATGCTCCATGATGGTTTTACATGACCCAAACTAAATGCAATTATTACTTGCTACCTGAAGAAGTGCCACACCGAACTGTGAATAGAAAACGCTTTATCGCAAAAGTTATGTTTTTGGCGGCAGTTGCTAGATCAAGTTATGATCCATAACTCATCAAATTTTGATCAAAAGATTGGAATTTGGTCATTTGTTATCCAGGAGCCTGCGAAGCGGAACTCGAAGAATCGTGTTCGAGGAACATTAGTTACAATACCAATAGAAGTGACTCGAGTTGAATACGTGAAGATGATGGTAGAAAAACTTATTCCTGCAATTAAGTCCAAATGGCCTGTTGGAAGCAAGAAAATTCAAATTAAGTTGCAACAGGACAATGCTCGCTCTCATGCTAAAATTGACAATGAAAAACTTGTTGCTGCAGGGATATCAGATGGTTGGCATATTTCATTGACCTCTCAACCACCGAACAATCCTGATTTTAATGTTTTGGAGCTGGGATTCTTCAATGCATTCAAGTACTGCAATATCAAGAGACTCCAAAGAACATTGACGAGTTAATTATGGCAGTCTATAAAACTTTCGAATAAATGCCTAGTGAAAAGCTCATCAATGTTTTTATTTCTTTGTAGAAAGCAATGGAATGCACGATGAAAGTAGATGGTAGTAACAATTATGCGCTAGCTCATATTAGTAAAGCGAAATTGAGATCCGAAGGAAAATTGCAAGTATCGTTGACCTGTGATGAAAATGCTTCCAAAGATGCATTAAATGCTCAATAAATCGTGGTAATATTCATATATTGTCAAATCTGACTATAATTTGTCGAATAAAAACATTTCCGCAAATCGGACTATCATTTTTTATCAGAGGGTGTATAATTCGATAATTAATCCATTTCAAATTAATATTATACAATAAAACTTTAGCTTTTCTATTTTTCTTGTATTTTAGTATTGTATAATTTTTACGATCTTGGTATAATCTTTATCAGTCCAGTCTTTTTAACCGGCGCGGGCAAGGGAGTTAAATTATTGTTTCTAGAAATCTCTCAAAAGAAGAAAATAAGGTGTGGTCCATTATTCCTGTCAACAAACTAAAATAATAAGAAGCGTAATATTTATTTTAAAAATAAAATATATTTAATTTAATGTTTAATTTTTAAAGTGTTTATATACATTTTATGTGGAAGGACATTTTGGTATTTTCTTTTAACAAAGTGGATGAATTTAGAAGTGATTATTTTAGTAGGACGACCAGGCCTTTTTTTATAAATAGAAGTATCTATTTCTTTGAATCTATTTACAGACTTATGTATAGTTTTTGTATTTATTCCTTCTTCTTTAAGTCGTCTTTTTAGAAGCAATATTTTCATTAATAGTGGCAGATTGCATTTGCCCTGTTTTGATTCTCATTCTTTAAAAATAAAATATATTAAAATTTAATCATTTTGATTTAATAAATAATAATAAAGTTTATTTAATGTGTGTGATTTTGTGTTTCAAAAATTACATAATTTGTCTGTATTTAAATTTATAAAATTGGACAGGAATAACGGACCACACCTTAATAAGTATTAAAGTGTATTTGATAAATGTATATTTGAGATGCTAAAATACATTTCTTTTAGAGTTCAAGTATACAATTGTTCTAATGTCATCATATCCATANGGTAGAAGTAATAATTAAATAAGTATATATAATTAATAATATCGATAGGTTGCTATAATATGTTCGAGAGCTTTAAGTAACCCAGAAAAATAATCTAAAACTATCTAACTTCGCCTTTGTATAAGAGTCGATAAACAAGAAAGCAAATTAAATATGAAAAGCATAAAGAATCCGATGCATTTATATCAGATTAAAAATTCAATCAATTACCTTTTATATGAAAGATCGCGGAAAAATCATTGATAGAATACTCGGCTATTTTAACAATTTATAAAGACGATTCAATACATATTAGAGTATACAAATCATCCAAAAATGTCTTTAAATGTCTTTTACGACCATCCTAGAAAATTTTTGGTACTTGAGTTCATTTTCAAATCAAAATTTCCAGTAGTTAAGGTTCAAGCTGGGCTGCTTTAAAAACTATAAATTATATGTATATAAACCTGTGCAAAATTAATGCGAAAGGATGATCAGAATTTAAAATTGCTTTTTTTAAATAAATATAAAATATATTTTCATAAATTTTTAGATAATTCAACATTGGAGTTTCTAATTTTATTAGGTAATATTATTATAATTAATTATTTTAATTAGTAGTTATTTAGATTTTAATAATTTTTAAAAATGAAATGAAGGATAAGAAAATTGTACTTCAAAATCTTTGGAATAACGGAGAGAAAAGACCAAAAGTCCTTGCCAAACTACCAGGTCAGCACTTGGCTACTGTCTACCGTGATTTGGCCTGAATACGAGATGGGCTTTCTCTGGAACAAAATCCGGGAGCTGGAAGGCCAAGTGTTTTTAAAAGAAGAGATAAAGCAAGACTTATTCAACTTGCTTGTAAAGATAAAATAAAGTCTTCCAGTGACTTCAGAATTGAAATGGAGGAAAGAGGAAGCCCATCTGTTTGTTCCAGTACCATTAGAAGACATTTGAACAAATGTGGTTATTTCTGTTTATCTTATAAAAGAATATCACTCCTCACCTCAGTACACAAAGAAAACCGGGTTAAATTGTGTCAAGATCACCAAAGAACCAGATGGAGTCAATTGATCTTCACTGACGAGAGCCGATTCCAACTGTATAAAACCAAAAAAAGTAGGTGGGAAAAGAAGAGACCGAAGGTTGGAATTCCAACTTTTGGAAAGGGGCTGATGGTTTGGGGTGGAATAAGCTTTCTCAGAAAAACAGATTTGATTTTTGTGAAGGGATACATCAATGGAGAAAAATATATAAAGTCACTTAATGATGCTGAAAACAGCATTATACAACTTTATCCAAAGAGATTTGTGTTTCAGCAGGACGGGGCGAGCAGTCACACTTGCGAAACAGCTTCAAACTGTTTTGAAAAGCGAAAGTGGACTGTCCCACCTTGGCCAGCTAATTCACCTGATCTCAACCCTATTGAAAATGTGTGGTCACTTATGAAAAATAAAGTTGAGAAAAAGAGACCCAAAATCATCCAAGATTTGAAAGAAATAATCCAGGAAGTTTGGGATAACCTATCACCAGAATATCTCAAGTCATTGATCAAAAGTGTGCCTCCCGTGTTCAAAGCTGTATTGCTCAGAAAGGTGAGAAGATTAAGTATTAAATTATATAATAAAATTTATTTAAATTAATTGTCTTTTAAAAAAAATTAATAATTATTTTTAATATGTAATTTCTTTTGATAAACACTGTTTTAATTTTCGCACTAATTTTGCATAGAGATTTAGATGGTAGGCTAAATAGCCGCACAAAAATGAAAATAAAATATCTCGATCAAAGATAAACGAAAAATTGTGAAATTTTATTTATTATTTAATTGATGATGAATATTAAAATACATAATTTACAGATTTTTTATTCAAGTTATACAATTATTTATCTAAGGTGTCAAGTTGGCCAAATTTCCGTTTCAATCCATACTTCTCTTTAAGTTCTACTCAAAATTTACTTGAATCAATTCAAAATTTTACGGTATTCATATATTTATAATACCTTCTTTCACAAATAAATCAAAGCATCGCGTTCTTCTTTATTTGCGTAAAATTTGGTGAACTTTCCAATTTTGCAGCAAATTGGATTTGATTAGCTAAAAAATGATGCACACCATTTTAGAAATAAATATATATGGAAAGATGCCAAAATTTTAAAAAGTAACTATTATCATACTTATAATTAATCTATTATAAATACTATGTCCATTAATTATTCCTCTGTCCAGATATTGTCCTTTTATAAAAGACTCTGGAATAGTTCCAAATTGACTTTCAAGTTATAATATTTTGTAAAACAGTAAATATGATGGTAATATCATATAATATTCGATATCTTTATTATCAAAATATCGTCGTATTAAAAATTGATCGCCATTAGCATTGGCATAATTTCATTGTCGATTTTGTGTCTTTTTCTCGACCATTTTTTGCAAGCAAAATGACATACAAATTTTGATATGCTTTTATACTCTTTTGCGTACTTGAAAATATTCATGATACACTTATATTTATACCAGGTTTATTAAATTTTATTTTAGATATCCAAATGTTGGTTTTATTCGTTTATCAAATGATGTTTGCGCTTTTCTTAAAGCAGCTCAAAATGCCGCCATAATCTTAAATAGACCATTTTAATATCAGACTAAAAGTGATATTATTGTAACCCAGTTTAAAAGAATGTTTATATACTTCAATAGCATCATATATTGCACTTTCTTTATATCTTGAACTACAACAAACCATTAATCGTAATTGTATTAGTAAAATTTGCTTGATTTTCAAAAAAGGAAATCGCCTCTTTTGGATGCAACTCATTTTTGCCCTAGTAGCATGGATAAAATGTTTATTAAAAAATTAAATTATTTTCTTCTATTTATTGAAGTTAAATTAAACCAGACTTTTATATTAAAAAGTAGTAGAAATGCTTATGATAATTTGTGCGCCTATTTAATGGACAATCTATAAATTATACTTGCACTAAAAATTATAGTAATTTTTGAACTCTAAGCTAGAGAGTATCTAAAGATGCAATATAACTCTTATTAAAAATTTGACTAAGGTTTCGAAAAGACTTTAGAAAACTCAACAATTTAATCGAAAACTTAATGCAAAGGTTTTGATAAGACAGTTTCAAGGAAAACTTTCATAGCCTCAACGATTTCTTTACCAATTGGAACTATTTGTGAAGGAGGAAGAATAAAACCTGAACCATGTTTATCGCCACTTGAAGGCGACAACTCAAAAGTATAAGCATAATTGGAATGGCCATTCTGATAAAACCAATCCGAAGTTATACCTGCAGCAGGGTATAATTCACTTGATTTGATGGGTGTATAAATGGATTTGCGCACTTGTTTAATCTTAGCTGCCATATCTTTACTAAGTTGAAATAAGT
Source organism: Holacanthella duospinosa (assembly GCA_002738285.1). Classification (NCBI taxonomy): domain Eukaryota; kingdom Metazoa; phylum Arthropoda; class Collembola; order Poduromorpha; family Neanuridae; genus Holacanthella; species Holacanthella duospinosa. Next base: position 2,461 of record NIPM01001327.1, on the reverse strand, counting down.
TGACGTCATCAGGGGCGGTCTTTCTAGTAAACCCGTAAGGCCTCAAAATCAATTGACTGTATGCGTGGAAATCAATAGCTCCATAAATATTATTCTTATATTTGTTAAAGTAGTTCATAATAGCGCGAACTTCTGGCTCGGATCCGGCAGATGGGCCTTTGTATGTCTCTGATCTCGGATTAGTGGAGCTGCCATCTTCGCCCCAATGGAAAGGCCAGTTTCGATTCAAATCTACACCATGTTTCTTGCCATTCACTAAGGCGCGATTCTTCCTCCATAATCGATCATTTGACCAAGTATAAGAATAGCCGTCTGGATTCACAACTGGCACTATGATTATTTCCAACTCATCAAACAATTTGTTGGCTTGTAAATCTTTCTGCAACAATTTGTTGATGTAATATTGAGTTACATATTGCACTGTCGGTGCTGTGATCCATTCTCGAGCATGAATCAAAGATTGAAACCACACTTTCTTTTTTGGTTTGTAATTCTTAATAGTCAAATGAATAGCTGCTATGTCTCTCCCTTCTGTTGATTTGCCAATGCTAGGATTGAAAGTGATGAAATCAGGATACGAAACTGACAGATCTTGATACCAATCAATAATGCTTTTGAAATCATGGTAATTACTGAAATAATCTCCTTCATTGTTGATTGCATAAGCTTCAGACTCTTCAACTAACGATTGGATGTCATTCAATATCTCATATCCTACATTGGGGTATTTCGCCCTCAATCTCTCAACCTCTCTCTCACTCATTCTTACCTCAAGAGTTTTAAATGTCCGACTCCATACATCTAGCTCAAGTTTGTTTATCTCTTTAATCAATGTATCATTTCGATTCCATCTTATCAACACTTGATCACCATAATCTTTAATTGCAAAAATCGAAGTCAAATAAACTAACCAAATCATAAGAAAAACTTTGTTATCTGATCATTATATAGTTGTGCCTATAATAAAGTTTGCCACTTTATGTCTTGTGATCTTTTATTTATGCTTTTTAGGGGTTCATTAATTTGATGACTCACCAAGCTTTTACGCTCCTTTAATAGGCCATATCATTCTTTTGTAGTTATATAAGTCCATATATATAAAGTCCTGCTCTAAAACCTCATTTTACATGATCTTTTCGACTTTGAAATACTACTTGGAGTGCTTTTTCCTTATAAATGTCTACTTTGACCCCTAAGATTTAAACTTTAATTTATCTAAAACTCAAATAAGTCTGGGGTTCCTTCTTTTCAAAATTAAATTATCAGACACTTATTAATTTCCAAGAAATTCTCATTGTTCAAAACATGATACAAAGAATTGATTAATCAGAATCCAATAGAGCCTTTTTAACAAATATATTACTAGAAATTTGCAAGTGTGTTTGTTATGTAAAATATATTGTTTGATGATTGTATCCATAACTTATTTCTTGTGATTAGTCTTGATTGGTTTCTTTTGCAAATCATTACGCCGTTTTAAGCAAAAAGGTAAGCTAATTTTAATTAATAATAAATATGCAAATTAATATCTAGTGCCAAGATTTATACACAATATTTTCTATAAATTAAGCTTTATTTTTAAAGCATATTTGTTCAAATTACTATAATGGATAACTTACAAAAATTAAAAAATCTAATAACCGATAAAGAACAACGGGTATTTATCAAATTTGGAGTAATTTTAGGTCACAGTTCGGGAATAATACACAAATAATTGGTTAAAACGATAGGAGAAAAGGCCGATAAATATAATACAGTGAAAAATATGGTTTCTAAGTTTAATAAGGGCCAAAATTGCGTTGAAGACACTAAAGGAAGCGATACAAGTAATCATTTAATAAAAAAATACAATTGAGAAAATTAAAGAATATATTGCTCAAAGTAGAGCCTGGTTGTGCATCGAACTTTCCATGTTAGTAAATTGTAGCAAAGCTACTGTTTATCTGTATTTAACAGAAGGTTTATAAATGAAGAAATTATTGAGCAAATGGGTTCCTCCTTTTCTCACACAGGAACAAAGAGAACATAGATTATTAGCATGTAGATATAATTTGGAGCAGTTATCAAAACAAAAAATCCTAATAAACAGAACATTGGCTTACTTTATATATGCAACCTCAGCGTGACCAGTCTCGATTTTAAAGAACTAAGAACGAAAGTCCACCACAAATTGTAGCACAATCAAACTGTCAGAGAAAATGAATGTTTATACTAGCAATGGATTATAATGGTGCTGCATATTGGAAGCTTTGTGCAACTAAANATCAGAGAAAATGAATGTTTATACTAGCAATGGATTATAATGGTGCTGCATATTGGAAGCTTTGTGCAACTAAAGAGACAGTAACTTCAGAAGTCTATATAGGTTTTATTAATGAAGTTTTACTGAAATGGCTACCTGATAAGAAATTCAAGTATCCTATGGATTTACAGGATAATGCAAGACCTCATAAATCAAAGC
>NIPM01001326.1:0-21527 GCA_002738285.1 Holacanthella duospinosa | reverse complement strand
CACTTTATTATATTTATAGGCCTTTTCTCCTATCGTTTTAACCAATTCTTTGTGTATTATTCCAGAACTGTGGTCTAGAATTACTCCAAATTTGATAAATACACATTGTTCTTTATCGGTTATTGAATTTTTGTAATNAGAACTGTGGTCTAGAATTACTCCAAATTTGATAAATACACATTGTTCTTTATCGGTTATTGAATTTTTGTAATTTATCCATTATAGTAATTTAAACAAACATACTTTAATAATAAAGTTTAATTTATAGAAAATATTATATAAAATCTTGGCACTAGATATCAATTTGCATCTTTATTATTAATTAAAATTNTATAGAAAATATTATATAAAATCTTGGCACTAGATATCAATTTGCATCTTTATTATTAATTAAAATTCGCTTACTTTTCTGCGTAAAACGGCGTAATATATTCAATAATGATTTCGAATATGAAATTTAGTGAAATCCTTAAAAGAATTTTAATATACTTTTTGAAAGTGGAATCATTGACAGAGAAGGTTGATATATGAATTTCAAGGTATACAAAACAAAAAATTTATTAGGCATTTAAATAATGATATTTTTTGATTTTTCTGTTTCTAATTGTTTTGGCCTCCAGACAGGGGTATCGTCAGTAATTTGGTTAGTGCCGACGCCAGCTCTGCCACCCATCTTAGCCCAATCATCCACTTTATTGATTTTTTTATCAGTCCACATTTCAGTCAAAGCATTCAATAATTTTTCAGTCATATTCTGATCATGTCCTGGAGTAGGTGTGATTCGCAATCTTTCTTCTCCTTTAGGCACAGTTGGAAAGTTGATGGATTGTACATAGATGTTATATTTTCTCAACAAAGTATCACTAGCATCTTTACAAAGAGCCGCATCACCAATAAGGACAGGGATGATATGCGATGGATTAGGAACTACTGGAATTCCCAAGCTTTTAAGCTCTTTCTTGACCACATTAGTATTGATTTGTTGTTCTTTTCTCTCTTTCATAGAACCTTTGAGGTATTTTACAGATGCCAAAGCACCGCCAACTACCGGAGGAGGTAAAGAAGTAGTAAAGATGAATCCCGGGGCATATGATCGAATTATATCAACCAAAGAGCTAGAAGCTGCAATATAGCCGCCAACTACACCGAATGCCTTACCCAAAGTACCAGAGATGATGTCTACTTGATTGAGAACAGAATCTGGCACTACTTTATCAGTCTTTAAATGAGTATCAAAATCCAAATGTTCTGCTACTCCAGCCCCTCTTGGGCCATACATACCAACTGCATGAACTTCATCTAAAAAGGTTATGGCGCCATATTTCTTAGCCAAAGCGCAGATTTCTTTGATGTGACCTATGGCTCCTGACATGGAATAAACGCTTTCAAAGGCCACTATTTTTGGTACATCTGGATCGATTAACTTCAATAAACTTTCTAAATGTTCCAAATTGTTATGCTTGAATATCATTTTCTTTGCATTCGAGTGGACGATTCCTTGAATCATTGAAGCATGGTTAGATTGATCAGATAAGATGACGCAGTTAGGCAATTTAGAAGCTAAAGTAGATAATGTAGTATCGTTGGCTACATAACAACTGGAAAATACCAAAGCTGCTTCTTTTTTGTGCAAGTCGGCTAATTCATTCTCCAAACTTAAATGCAAAGCAGTATTTCCTGCTATGTTCCTTGTGCCACCAGCACCGGCTCCGTATACTTCTAAAGCTTTCTTCATGCTTTCGATCACTATGGGGCTTTTACTTTGACCAAGATAATCATTACTACACCATACAGTGACTTCCTCATGAGGATTGCCAGTATGAGCTTTAGGGTAATTCTTAGCGAGTCTATTTATGTTATTAAAGAATCTATAACTATTGTCTAATTTTTTCTTATAAATCTCTTCTTTGTAAAAGGATTCATAGTCAAACTTTCTGGAATAGAAGGATTGTAAAATGGATTTGTTTTTGGTTTTGGTTATGAGTGTTTTGCTGTTTCTTTGCAAGCTGTTCATCTATCTCTAATTAATGGTAAAATATGTTGGGATTTATAGCAAATTTTAAGGGATATAACTTATTGAGGCACCAAATTAACTTACCCCCTTGTTCATCAAAATTTCAAAATTGGTCAACAAAGGTCCATAGAATGTTATAAAAATAAATATTCCCTTAAAAATAATAAACTTTGTTTCACCATTTTTGATAATGACTTATGTTACTGCTTTTCAGTAATCTGCCAAACCTTTTCACCGCCAATAATTTTCTCAAGAAGTCGTTTCACTATGATATAATCGATAGAACATAAATGATCGAGTATTTTTAATATTAGAGGCTTATTTACATATTTTGATTCTCTGTTTATTTAATCAGAACCTGTATTAGTGGGCTCCTTATTTGGATGCCAAAATCTACTCTGCCGTTGCCACATAATTTAGAATTGCAACTCTAGACACAAAGAGTGATTAAGGTACTAAGCCAGGACCTTGAAAATCATTAACCTAACATTTTAATTAAATAAAAGGGTTATTGTATGAAACAATTTATTATTTCTATGGGATATTACCTTCTTTTGCATTTAATGAGGCTATTTTTGGAATTGATATCAAAATCGAAAAATTGCCAAAATAAAAATATATTCGATCAGATTTTAGTTGATTTTCTCTTGTTTCGGTTTTAAAGGATAATTCCATGCGTTTACATTGAAACAACAATGTCCAAACGGATAACTCTAATTGGGCTGCCAAAAATAGCTAGCCAGAGTCAATAAATTCATACAAATAATAGCGCCTCCAAATCAAGCAAGAGCAAAGATTTGTTTATAAATAATTAAATCCCAACTGATCTCTCTATTATTCTACCTAAATCTATAAAGATTGATTGTGAGATCAAAGACTGGTTTCAGATTCACACAATTCCCAGATTTTCGGGTCCGAGTAAAAAAGGCATCAAATTTACGGCACATGAAATCACTTCAAATTGATTGAAATTCACCATAAATGCACATAAAGATGATTGAAAACAGCTTAATAAAACAAGAAATTAAATCCAAAGTAATGTAACTAAATAAAGAATCCAAACTGTAATTATCTATTGAGTAAGGCTGATAATCATCTAAAACTAGTAAATTGATTTAATATAGAACTCGTTCATTTTCATTAGTCGTTATTCATTCTATTTTGGTTATATAATAAATTCTTATATTCATTTCTGATTATTGTGTACACAACATCAATTATAATCAGAGTGACTTATTTTGAAAATTTGATAATTAGAGTGACTTATTGTTAATAAAAAGCCCTTATAATATATTTTTACATATGATTTGATAGTGTAAGTAAAGATGAATGTGATTTTCAACCTTTTTCGATTTCACTAATAGATTTTCAGTTAAACTTCCTGATGTGATTTCATTCTGATGTGCAAAAAATTTAGTACCCTGTTGAAACCTCAGTGAATGTTCTATAATATCATCGCCATTTTGTTATTATTGAAGAAAAGCAATAGAAATTAAAGGGTTCATTTTTATCGAATAAAAATGGACTTGAAAAATATAATAACTGATCAAATGAATCATCAAAAAAATACAAACTCACAGTGCCCTGGTCATTTTGCTATTAGGACTAACAACAGTTATTGGTTGAGTATTTTTTTACCAAGTCTTTTTATGATAAATATGTAATGAATTTTTTGGCATCTGATATCCGTTGATTCTTTAATTTGTTTTACATTCAATCTAAAAGCAGATATCAACAAGCCTGTTATTTTTTTAAAAAAAGAGTTTATAACTGTAAATTAAAAAAATAATACTGGAAAAGAAGGAATGGAGCAAATCTTGGTTTAATTCTTTTATAGAAGAAATTCCTTTAGTTAATGATTCATAATAGTCAGTCTGAATGACAATTCCAGAGCATCTTTTGCTTGTAGCTTTATTTTTGGCTTTAAAATCCTTTTCAATTTTAAAAAAACTGACATGAGTTTCGATGAATGTAAATTTGTCATTTTATCGAAATGGAACAAGATCAAAAAGAGTTTCGGGATTTTTCATACTATTTATCAAGCCAACTAGATATCAACTTATCAATAAAAATGTATTATAATTGTATAAAATATATAGCGTAGAATTAAAGGCTAACATTATACCTGATTCCTACACTGATAGAATACAAAATCCTTCTCTTGAATTAAAAGGTGTAAACCAATTGTATTGTCTTTAATTTAATTTTTGTTATAGAAAAAGACCTCAATTATACATAGAATGTGGGATAGCATCTAAGGGAAAGGATATTTGCTTGTTAAAACAGACAAGTTATAAGGAATTTGTAGACGATTTCAAGTAAACTAAATTTGCAAAATTAATATCATTAATTCTATTTAGATGGAATGAATGGCTAAAATTTCCTGTTAAGATTAAAGAACTACATTTGGATTCTATTTTATATTTTACTATTTGGGATATATCCTCCATTGAAGGAGATAGATATCCTATAGGCTCAGCGAATTTAAAGCTATTCTCTGATAATTTGTACATAATATTTTTAACTCTTTGTAGTGTATTGATAAAAGGAGAACAAAGATTATTAATAAAGAAAGGTGTAGAAGCCGATAAAAACATTATTGAAAATATCAAAGATAAATGTCCAGAATTGACCAGTTTAGAAAAAGTCAATAACATCTTTTTATTATTTAGTTCATGAAGAAACAAGAACAAGGAGATATAAAGAAGATAAATTGGCTCGATAAAATCGCATATAATTATATCGAAAACTATCGAAATACCTTCTTTGAAGAAACCGAAGATTATTGGCTTTATTTAGAGTTACCTAAACCCGATTTCCCTATATTTTACTATGAAGAAGTATTTATACTTACAAATTTATTCAAAGCCGGATAATACACCTCATTCTCGATTAATCCCTTCTGCTACTAGCTTGATATTAGTCCCTGATCTGGAAATTTATAGAGAAAGCCCTATCGAAGCTAAACACAGATTATTAGTTCGTTCTCACAGATCGGCTGCTTTAGTAAAAGATCTCAAACCTAACGCGAAAGAAAGAGATGAACTAAGAGTAATAATTCACATTCATAAATTATAGAGAATAATCAAATACCCACCAATTCGCGTGTTATCCGCCGAAGAAAAGGATTTATTTTGGAAATATCGATATTATTTAACAAATGATAAAAAGGTATAAAAATTTCTGGATTTTCTTTAGGCTTTGACTTGGTTTTTAAAATGCGTTTATTGGAGTAACTCTAATGAAGTCAAACAGGCAATTGAAATGTTAAAGCTTTGGGATAATATTGATATCGAAGATGCTTTAGAACTTTTAAGTTCTAAATTCGACAACATTTTTGTTAGAACTTATGCCGTCAATCAACTTGCTAGAACTTCTGATGAGGTATAATTTGCTTTTAATATTTAGGAATTGACACTTTATCTTTTACAATTGGTCCAAGCTATGAAATTTGATAAAGAAGAGACCAAGGCAAATAGATCAAAAACCACATGTTTATCTGATTTTTTGATAAAAAGAGCTACAAGTAATGAAACTTTGGGCATTTTATTTTACTGGTAATAACCTGTATCAATACAATTTTAGGTATCTGATGGTCGAGTGTGGAGACAAAATATCTAATAGATTTTATGCAAAGGTTACTTATCAATATTTAGTTTCAATGGTTGAGGTAATTGATATGTTTTATTTTCAGTTAAATGATGGCCAAAGCAGAAGGCACATATTGAAGAAGCAAAGCGAATTGATACAATTTTTATTAGAAATGTCCAAAAAGTTTCAATCAACAAATGAATCAAGACTTAAAAAGGTTATATATTTTATGTTATCCATAGATTCAAAAATTCCAATCCACTTTGAACAATCCTGTGAACAAGTTAATCGATTTTGATCCTATGTCACTTCCTCTCGATCCCCATATCATTGTAACAGGAATTATTCCAGGTTTTATATTATTTTATTTTTAGAAAAATCGACGATTTTCAAATCAAACTTACTTCCATTTAAGCTCACATTCAAAACTATTGATAACAAAGAATATCCAATAATGTTCAAATATGGAGATAACCTAAAACAAGATCAATTAGTTATACAAATTATTATCTTGATGGATCAATTACTTTTGAAAGAGAATTTAGATTTAAAATTGACGCCATATAAAGTTTTAGCAACCGGAATTGATCAAGGACTTATTCAGTTTATTGAATCAAAAGCTTTGGCTTCTATCTTAAATGAATACGGTGGATCTTTATTAAGATACTTGAAAGATTTCAATCCAGATCCTACTGCATCACATGGTCTAGCACCTTGGGTTATGGATAATTACATAAAGAGTTGTGGTACATTTTAAAAATTAAAGTTTAGCTGGGTATTGTGTTATAACCTATATATTGGGAGTAGGAGACAGACATTTAGACAATTTATTGCTCACAAAAGATGGTATTTCTTATTATAATTTCTAGGTCATTTATTTCATATCGATTTTGGGTTTATATTTGGCCAGGATCCAAAGCCATTTCCTCCTCCTATGAAATTGTGTAAAGAAATGGTAGAAGCTATGGGAGGAGCCAATTCCAAAGAATATAACAAATTTTTATCGCTTTGTTACATTTCATTCAATAGCTTAAGAAAATCGGCAAATTTGATACTAAACTTGTTAAGTTTGATGCTAAATCCAAGCTCAGATGATAAAACAGATTATATTAAGGATAATGAAGCAATCAATAAAGTGATGAATAATTTCTGTTTGGATCTCACTGATGAAGAAGCTGCTTTTCATTTTAAAACTTTGATCAATGATTCAGTCTCTGCACTCTTTCCTCAAGTTATTGAAACTATTCATAAATGGGCTCAATATTGGAGAAATTGACTTTTTATTATTAAATAAATGATTTTTATATTTATACGCTCTAATCGCGTCTTTGAACTTTTTGCGAAAATGCACCAAAAAAAATTTAATTTCTAATGAGCATTACAATTTCATCAGTACCAAGTGAATGGAAAGAAGGTCAGAAAGCAATAGTAAGAGGAAAATTAGATTGTAAACTTTGATAAAATAATATTTTTAGTACCCATTACTAAAAAAGTAGAACCAGTAGGTGCAACATTCCATGGACTTGCAAGAAGAAGGCATCACAATAGAACTTTTTCGGAAGATGAGAAAATACAAAAGACCAATAAAGGAAATAACGCCAATAAGCAAGAAGAAGAGTCCGAAGATGAAGGTGATATCGCTTTTGGTGCTGATCCTCGTGCATGGAAAGTAATATAATTTCTTCATTATTTTTTCAGGAACAAGATCATTACGCTGTTCTTGGTTTAAGAAGATATAGATATAAAGCAGATGATGAAAAAATTAAGAAGGCTTGTAATACCCTCTTTTATAAAATTGAATAGTCCATAGAAAAGTATTAAAACATCACCCAGATAAAAAAGCTGCTAGTGGAGATTTGAACGATGACGCATTTTTCAAATGTATCCAAAAAGGTTTACCATTAGTTCATTTAAACTATTAGCCTACGAAGTCTTGACCACTCCTGCCAAAAGACAACAATACGATTCTGTTGATTTTGGTCTTCCTGATCCAACCGGTTACCCCGATGATAAGAAAGATTTCTTTGAATTGTATGCTCCTATATTTGAATTAGAATCGAGGTAATTGTTTTACGCAATAAATATTCTAGATTTTCAAAGAAAAAACCGGTTCCGCAACTTGGAGATATAAATTCTAAAAAAGAACAACTGGAAAACTTTTATTCTTTTTGGTAATTTATTAATACCGATTTTAGGTTCGAGCTTTCTTCATGGAGAACTTTTGAATATTTGGATAAAGAAGATCCTGATTCTGTTGACAAGTAATCTCTAAATCTAAACGTTTTAGTCGCGATCATAAAAGATATATAGACAAAAAAAACAAAGCAGAAAGAGAGAAAAGAAAGAAAGAAGATATAGCTAGAGTTCGTAACTTAGTTGGTAAAAATAAAGTTAGTTGATTTTAGAAATTACTATGAAAGCTGATCCTAGAATTAAATTGTTCAAACAAAGAGATATAGAGGAGAAAAAGAACAAAAAAGGTACCAAAGCTAAAGGCGAGAAGAAACTTACAGAGAAGCAAAGAAAGGTTGCCATTATTATTTTTCAAATTCCATAGGAAGAGGAGACCAAGAGAATCGAAGAAAGAAATGCAGAAAAGGCTAGATTGCTTAAAGTATACCAGTGTTTTTTAAGTGTATAGGAAGAGGATGAAAAGATAGCAAAAGCAGGTAATGCCAAGGCTTTAAAAAAGATCAAGAAAGATATTACCGATTTATGCAAAAAGAATAATTGGTTTTTGGGTACTCAAAAGGCCTCGGATGTGGTTGCTCTTGAGCAGGCTAATAAGCTGGGAAAGATTCTCAAAAAATATGAGACACCTGAAGCTCTTAAAGGGCTTAAAGAAAGATTTAATGAAAGCATAAAGGATAATAATGGTCAAAAATTCTTTGATGATGAAGTATAATCTAAATTGCTTATTTTAGGTCGCTTCAAGTTGATTTTTGCAATAAATCATTTACATGGATCTGAATCACTTATTCCTAATATGCTTACTTTAAAAATAATCTAATCAATTCAATCATCCAAACATCGAGATAGTGCCTATAAATAAAAGTGATATCCATAAAATTTATTGCTAACCACTAAATATTTTTCAAGTTCATGATTTTTGCAAAATACATTAAATTTATGTGTTCTTTTGTATTTTTATCAAAATAAACGGCAATTAATTCTCTAAGCCAATTCCAATCTTCTGTAGCTATGAAATTTAGCTGGAAATACAGTTTATATATCCCTATCAACCCCAACCAAGTACTTTGATTAGAGGTATAGCGGATGACCAAATTTTTATTTGAGCCGATTTCTTTCAAGATCCATTCATTTATAGTCTCTATATCCAAGTCGATTCTGTCACGGTTTTTGTAAGCAAGCATTATGGTATTATTGATACAGTAGTAATTATATACATCCGAAATATGCGAGTGCTTCAAAATATTGGCATCTTTCAAAAGAGTTTCTATAAAATCAATAGATGGATTCAAGTTGTCAAAGCAATAAGTTAAAAGAAAGGTCTTATAGCAACAGCCATAATATATCCTCTCATTTTTTGATATTATATGATCTACTTTATTTAATTCCTTGCTTATAATACCCAGTCTATCATTACCACCTTTTTGTTCTAAATACTTCTTTACTGCAAACTGTCTATAAAGTTAAATCTAGAATTACCTATGATACCAAAGATGAGGGGATTTGTTATTGTTTTTGATAGTGGATAACAAGTCCATTAAATAAATCTCATATTCGGGAACTATATAGCATATTATTAACAAGAATTTCCTAAATAACTCGAAATGAGAGGATTACCTCGTATTGTATGGTTCGGTGTAATTCTCATTTAGTATAAATAAGGCTTTAGAAATTCTTTGCAGGGTTTCCAGATTTTCTATTATTACATTATTTTTAATATTTAAAAATATAATTCTCAAATGGAAGAAAGCAATAAAAATAGACCATTTCGGGATTAACAATTTATCGCCTTCATATAATTTAAAAACTCGTTCCAAATCTATTAAAGTCGGTTTATCTTCTATACTTATACCTATTTCATTCCTATTTTTTAATATCTAGTAATTACAGTTTTGTATTTTGTATGATTTCTATAAGTTTGGTTGAGAGACTCACTGCGATCTCATTTTGTTGATTCATTTCAAAAAATTGCATGACTACAAATCCTAAATTAGGTATATAGACAGAATCGAAAAGAAGGAGACTCTAGTTCGAGATTATTTAATTGATTATTCTCGGAGAAATCCATTTAAAAGATAATATGGCACAATATTTTTGAAACATAATTCTATTCTAATTGGTCGAGAAATTTTAGTTTCTTGAATGCATAAAATAGTAAATAAATTTAAGTATTTACTATCCATAAAATAACTCTTAGCTATATTTCTTGCCATTTTAGTTGCTTCCTCAACCTATTTTCACTATTATGCACTAATATGAAAGAATTATAACCGAGGCTTCAAAAAGTTTGTCCCATATGTGAGTTTATTTTCGTTCAGAGTAGTCCATTTATTAAATAATTGGTTGAACAAGAGTGAGAATAATCTAGATTCATTAAAAAGTTGGTTGAATTAAGAAGAGAATCAAAAAGTGACTACTCTGAACGAAAATAAATTGCCATATTTTGGTTGAAATAAAAAATACAAGTATTATTTGGTTGATAAATAAGTATAAATTATACTTATTTATCAACCAAAGCAGGTTTTTGTGTAATTATTAGAATTTTTCAACCAAAATAATAACATTCTTTCGAGAATTATACTGAATTCTTCAACCAAAATGATTGGTTTCTTTCAAAAATTTTGGTCCATATGTGGTCGGTACTTTTTAACCAATTGGTCATACATATCTAATATACGAGCTTCAGCTTTATCCAAAAATTACATAGCTATATTGTTATTTACATAAAATAATGCTTAGTCTGTATAATTTATTTTTCCCAAGTATACGTCAGAATTTTTGAATTTATGACAGCATTTTTGGATGTTTTATAAAGTCGCAAACCTATAAAACAAAATTAAGGATCTTGTACAATATATCGATTGAGGCTTAAACATATTATTTAATTAAATAGTCAAATCAAGTAAAATAATTTTACCAAAAGAAATTGTTCCCCTTTTTCTCGCTATTTAAAGCAATTTCACAATTTAGAATCCAGAAACTATGAACTTTCTCTTCAAATCCAAAAACAAGAACCCGAACGAATTAGTAAGAAGTGTTAAAGAAACTTTACCTAGATTAGGGACTTTCGATAATAAAAAGGTATGCCTTTTCATAATTTTCATTTTCTTAGGTAAAGGAAGATGTTTCTAAAAATTTACTTTATATGAAAGCTATTATTATAGGCGATAGTGGTACTAATATTACAAAAATTATAATATTTAATTTAGAGAATGAACCTTTACCCGAATTGATAGTTCAACTTTCGCAAGAGATTTATAGTAGTGAATTAATTTTACTTCTTTGTACAAACATACAAAACCTGGAATTCGAAGTAAATATCAATAGTTTATCGTGTTTAGTCAAGAAAAGATTGGTGTCAAATATTTACTGTTTTACTAAGAAGGAAAATAGCCTCAAGAATGCCAACAGTTGAACACATTTCTTCCAATGAAACTATCATCTTCACTTTATTCAATGGGTAAGCATAGAAAATAACTCTTCTAGGTATGAAAATCAAGAAATAGCATTAAATTGTGGTATTATGTTGAGGGAATGTTTAAAACATGAGATTTTAGCTTCTATTTTGTTGAATAGTGAACAGTTTTATAAGTTTTTTTCTTTCGTTGAAGCGGACACATTTGATATATCAAGTGATGCATTTGCTAGCTTTAGAGTAAAACAAGAATTTCTAATTTATTAGGAGTTATTAACAAGACATAAAACTCTAGTCTCTGAATATCTGGATCACAGCTATGATAAAGTATCGCTTTCTCATTTAAGTTCCAGTTCTTCGGCCATTACCAAGATCTTTTAAATTCTTCCAATTATGTTACTAAAAGACAATCACTTAAAGTTTTTTCATTCTTAATTTTGTAGCTTTTGAATGAAATACTACTTGATAGGTCTAACTTTAATGTAATGACGAGGTATATTGCCGTCGGTGCGAATCTCAAATTAATGATGAACATGCTTAGAGATAAAAGTAAAAATATACAATTTGAGGCGTTCCATGTTTTTAAAGTAACTATTCGACAATTAATTATAAGGTGTTTGTTGCTAATCCAAATAAAGCACAACCTGTTTTAGATATATTGATAAAGAACAAAGACAAATTATATATATTTTTGTCGGATTTTCATAATGATAGGCCAGGTACTTTTTATGTTTATGTTTTAGATGATCAACAATTCCATGACGAAAAGGCATTTCTTTTGAAACAAGTTCAGAAATTGTAACTTAGAACTATTTTTCGGATAATAAATTAAATTTCTTATACTGATATAATGTTTTTGGTACACAATATATCTGTTTGATATTTATTTCGAATTTGTCTTTTTCTGGACTGCATTTCTCAAAAATCAAAACAAAAACATAATTAATATTCAGAAATACATTCCACAGTTTAGAGTTGAATGTAATTTTATCACCAAAATGTTATCTATTTTGAATATAAGGATATACCGAAGTAGAGAAGCGCTAAAAACGGTTTATAGAAATTTAATATAAACTAAAAAGCTTTAAACGTTTCTCAACTTTGACAATCTCTCAGTCAATTCATCTTTTTTATTATCTATTGCTGGTAAACTAGGAATTTCTCCAAGTTCATGTTTTAATTCCAAACCATGTTCATCGGCGACTTTCTGCATTAAAACATCGACTTCTCCTTGAGGAGTAGTTAATGCTGTTGCTCCTCCAATAGAATTTTCCATATATCCCGTTTGTACATCCAAATCTTCAAACTGAGACTCAAATTTATCCATAACCATCGATATCTAGAATTATAAATGAAAATCTCCACTTTTTCCAAATTCATATTTTGCATAGCATTATCCATACCTCTGACTACATTTGCCATTGAGTTTGTTAACTAGTCTATAAAAATTGGTATATTACAGTTCTCATTGAAACAGCTGTTTGTACTCTACTTGCTACTGCATCTATCCTTGAACTAAGCCTTAAAAGATTCAAAGCTTCATTTTTCTTTCTTATAGCATTAGAAGCATGTATTCTAGCACCATCCATATTTCCTTGTTGGATAGCCTAAAAAATAAGAATCGAAAGAACCTTCTTCAATTTCATTTTTTCAGCATTTTCTTCTTTGTAGCTTTTCTTAGATTGTCTTTGTAAAGATTTAGATGTAAACTAATATATTATATGTTTTACATACTTTTAGTTGGAACAGGTTATCTAAAATGTTAAATTGTTGCTTTACTTTCTAGTCCACTCATAAAATTGAAATTCTATTTCTGTCATTTTAACCTTTTGAACCAACAATTTTCCATACAAGCTTTAAACAAGATCAAGAGGCCCTAAAATAGAGATATTTACAGTATATTGTACTATAGATCTAATCCTTTAACCAATACTCTTATCGAAAATAGGCAAATCCTGTTACATTGGAACTTATCCAAAATCATAATACGCTGATTTGATGCAAATTTAAACACAGATCATGTTAAAACCATGTCAATACATATTTATTTTGAACTAAAATACAAACGTTTTCTAAAAAGTGGTGCCATTTTGGTCCCTAAGTTTCCGAATTCATTAGAACGAAGTTTCATTTTACATTGAAAGACGAATGAATACACAAACATTAGATACAATATATTCTGTGATGGAAAGAGAGTTAAAGAAGGAAGAGTTTCGAGCAATTGAAGCAAAGGGGATATGTAAGTTAAATATCAATAAGAATTCCAAGAAAATAGCTAATTGGTATTCCTGGCTTAATTGACTTTTTAGGTTCTTTGTCCTTTCTGGTAACTAATTATTCAAAAATTCATTATCTTATAGGTAAAGGCAACAATCCTATGATACATAAAAATGAACCCTTCATCAAAGATATCGACAGAAAAGTGACGGTAGATATTGAGCTCAAAAACATGATTAATATCATCACAGGTGGCTTAAATAGAACTAGAGCTTATATGGAGAAAAAAGTCAAGATTGATGGAGATGTTGAAATAGCCAATGAATTACAGGAAGTATTTGATAAATTTGGTGCCAATGAAAGAATTAAGAAAAGCATTTTACATAAATCCAGGTTATGATTTACTAAATCCATTTTTATATACTTTAAGTTTGTTGTATTTAAATGTCTGTATAATATTGAGATATCAAATTTCATGGTATAAAAATTTAGGATTCAGAAATCAGGCAAGATCTGACCTTGAAAACAAATCCAACATTTAATTACACAGATCTTCAAAAAGGTTTAAATGTATTAGAAATGCATATTTTTTATATTATTGATAAAAAGTCACTTAAAAGTATTTTATTGTAAATTTAGTCAAAGTAATTCGATTATTCATCAGGATGGCAATCATTGGAATTATCTAATGGGACAGTAGCGAATAAAGAGATAAATAAAGTAATTATGAATTGATAAGTCATGTTTGTTATAATATTATCAATTTGATCGCACTTATTTATACTATTTTCTCAATTCATGCTAAAGAATAAATCCTTAAATGAGTACCACAAGGCGTTGCATAGAAGCCTGGAAAGCCACAATTTAGGCTTTATTCTAAAGGTCATATTATAATATTTTTATTATATTTTAAATTCTGTAAATTTTTATTTACAATCTTTTACTTTCATCCGCTTCCTTTCCAACTTTCATTTTTAAGGACTTCAGATTTCAGGACAGTGAAACTGCAGAAAAGCATTATTCAAGTGATACCAAATTTGAATCTACGGCATAATCAAGAAAATAATAAAAATATTGAATTGATCCGAATAATTTGTTTTGTTTTGTAAAATCTTATATTGTTTGAAATGCCGATCTCGGATTTTTTTGGTAAGCTTTGTTTTCTGCGATTGGAAAAGGTTTCTTATCATTTTTTAATAAAAATAAAACATTAAAAGTAATAAAAGAAAACAAAAGCATATACAATTACTCTAATTATTTCAGTCTTTTCACTGGTTTTACATGAACCGAAAAATAAACATTTTGAATTTTGAATCAAAAATCAAGGAACTTAAATGGAATTCAATATTTCTATATTAGCCAACGAGGAAAGCGAGAAAAATGGAGGAGTAGGTTATGTATTGAACGAAAAACTAGTGAGTTTTATGGGATGGTGTTCTTTATTGGCTATATTCATATCTTTTGTTTCTATTTGGTCCCATCTTAAAAGTTATACGAGACCGGTATTTTCTTTCAATTTAACAACTTTTAGACTTTACAAAGGTTTGTTATAAGAATATTGTTTATGTATAAATAGCATTTATTAATTTATAGGACTCCTGTATATACAATTTCGAGTTATATAAGTTTAATTTCCCTACAATTTGCTTTTTATGTCGATGTTCTAAGAGATATATACGAGGTATATTATTATTTAATACCAAAGGCCTTTGTTATTTATTGCTTCTTTTCATTATTAATTAATTATCTTGGAGGAGAGAGAGAGATTATTGTAATGTTACATGAAAGAGAACCGACTAAACATGTGTGGCCAGTATATTACTTTAGTAAAGAAGTAGAAGTAAATTTATACAGGCTGATAATTTTATAGGTTGGAGATCCCTATTCTTTCTTATCTATAAAAGTTTTTATATTTGATTGATTTTGTAGAGAGGAATATTACAATACGTTTATATAAAGCCAATTATTGCTGCGTTGACAATGTATTTCAAATTTACTGGTAATTTCAATGAAGGAGACTTTTCGCTAAAATCAAGCTATCTATGGATTACTGTAGTATACAATCTGTCTGTATGCTGGACATTATACTGCCTAGCAATATTCTTCCAAGCTACAAAAAAAGATATGGTTAATTATAGACCATTTGCAAAGTTTCTTTGTGTTAAAGCGGTGATTTTCTTTTCTTTTTGGCAATCGATAATTGTATCTATGTTAGTTGGATTCAATTTGATCGTATTGGGAAGGGATTTGCGTCCTGAAGAAACTTCTGTGGCTTTACAAGATTCTTTGATTTGTTTTGAAATGTTGATTGCATCAGTTGCCCATTGGTACTCATTTAGTAGGATGGACTATCGATACAAAAACCAGTCTCCACCTTTAGTCAGACTAAAATTGTACTATGCTATTAGAGATTGTCTGGGAATCAAGGATATTATTATGGATTCAAAAGATACTATAGATGGCTCTAGTTTTAATTACCGTTCTTTTGAACCTATGGAAGGACTGTCATATACATCAGCTGGTAGGAGAAATAGAATGATGGAAGGACTGAGATACAGCAAAAAGGATAAAACAAAATATTGGATAAATCCTTCGACGCCTAGATCTCCACATGGAGGACATACGCATCAAAACTCTCACAATATTATACAGAATGATCTGGTAAATGATTTAGATCAGCTTGAATTTCATGACGTTGATATGGATCCTGAAATGGAAAAATTATATGAAGCAAGTAAGGCATTTCAATATGGAGATTACAACATTCCGTTCATAGAGGGAAATTGGGAAACATTTTACAAAAGAAGAAATCGAAATCCATCAAATAATACATCTTATTCTACTTTTAACGATAACTTTAAGCAGAAATCTGATCTATCGGCAATAAAAAGTGTGAATAACATGGTTGGTTCTTCTAGAAATGTTTTGGAGGTATCAGATATCAATCACAAGTCTAGCGATATAGATATTGTGGAAAACCCTGAGGCTAACACGTCTCCGCGTACAAGCTTTCAGATAGCTGAAGGAGGTCAACATAAAAAGTACAATAGCCCTTGGGATTCCAACTCATTAAAAAAGATATCTATTCATATAAAAGATGAAGATCTTCCCCATGATCTTACTAAAGATCCCTGGAATGAATGATAATGTATATATTTCTTTGTTTTGAATTAAATATATTTGTTTACATTTGAACTTACTGCTTAGCATAGAGCAGCCTACGTTTAAGAATAAATGGTAGTTTATTGGCCACTTAATGCCTTAAATTCTTTGAATGTTACCCCACCATCTTTGTCGATATCAGCATTTTCGAAAAGTTCTTTAATCTCTTCATCCGTTTTATAATCTCCGACTTTATCAAAAGCTAATTTCAATTCTTCAATAGTAATGTGGCCGTCACCATCTTGGTCAAATTCATCGAAAATATTTCTCAAAGATAGACCCTGAAACAGAATAGCAGTCATTTTCATAAATTCTGGTTCATCTATTTTAAGATTTTTGTCTTTGTCCAATAAAGAAAACACCTCTTTAATTTGCTCATCTGTGCAGCCCATCTTATGAAATGCTTGTTGGAGCTCTTCAAAGTCTAAGTATCCACTTTTATTCTTATCAAATTGCTTAAATATATCACTTGCTAATTGCTGATGGGATTCTTCCTATTGTTCAGTTTTATGAGGGTTACCATTGAAAATCAAAGTTGCGTAATTTAGAAAGATGGAAAAACAGTAACAATAAAAATATTTTCCAGAATCAAAAATACAGAAATAAAAAGGTAAAATAAAATAGATCGAAATCTTTATTTTTCAACAGGTAAATCATTCAATTCAAGAGTATATTCTTTTTCTTCATCACCTTTAATGTATCCTACCTCTCCAAATTTATTAGATGACAATGGCTCAAAATAAAGAAAATAGCAAAACTAACCAGTTACTAAACCTATAATTGAACCTGCGACAAGATCGTCACAGTGATGGTGATTGTCCTGATATCTAGTGATCGAGATATAAAGGATCAATATCAGCGGAGAAATAATAATGAAAAAGACAAATAAGTTTCCCTTATAGGATGATTTGAGCTTTCTAGTTAGGTATAAAGATAAATAAAACAAGACGCCAAAAGAAACTAAAATAATTTGATTGTAAATAAAAAATACTTGATGCATGTCCAGAAGGGAAACTGGTAGCTCCTGTTCTTACACTAAGTTTATTATTGGGATATTTGCGGCATTCTTTGTAACTGTTTATATTATAAACATTTTCGCCTTTACCGAAGCACCTTTCAATAAAATCTGGTCTCAATCTCCCAACATTAAACTTGACATAATAGGTTAAAGTGAAACATACAGATAATGTAAGCATACAACCTATAAATAAACCATAAATACGATAACCTAATAATGTGATATTGAGCTCGCGATATTTTCTGATTCTGATGGTGTAGAAAAGAAATAGAGCAAAAACGATCCTAAAACAATAAACTAATGATGAAAACAATTAAATACTGCTCCTTTAGCTATGCTTATCTATTCTGCTTTAATTGGAAGCGATAACGAGCTATCATTATGCTGCATTAATCTCTCTGAGATAGGCATATAGCGTATTGGTATTACCATATAACATAGCGCAATCACAAACAACCAATCAAAAACATAATATCGATACAGCTTTTTTAGAAATATCCTAAATGATGTTGATCCGTTCATTAAAAAATTTCTGATCAAATTCAAATCTTTACACAAGATCAAAATATTAAAAAAGTCTATATTTTATAATAAAAAAGAATCATAAACCACATTCTAAATCATTTGGTTGTTTAGATACTTTATTTTCAGATTGGATATATCTTTCATCAGAAACCTCACCAGATTTATCTGAGAAAAGGGAATGAAAGTATTGAAAATAAGAAAAGATAGAAACGGAAATGCCCAATAAAGAACCACAAAGGATATCTTGCCAATGATGTCTATTATCTTGATATCTTGTAAGCGCAATGTATAATGCCCCAATCAATGGTATAAGTGACATTAAGGTTTTATACAAGTACCCTTTCTGAATAATTAATTTAGTAGATCCAGCTAGGTATAATGATAAATAGGTAAATCCAAAGAAAGAAACTATAAATATTAGTAAATTATTTAATACTTGAGGAATGTCCTGATAAAAAGCTCTTTATCCCATCTTCTACATAGTCGTTTGTTTCACAACATTTTGTAGTGAATTTTTCGCCAAATTTTTCACATCTATCCATTATGCCATCTTTTATGATTTTTATAACTTCTGCGGTATTTGCAGGCAGATTTCCTTTATAGCCACATCTCATTATAAAATCTGGTCGGGGTCTTGCAACTGTCTTTTTGAACAATTCAGTTACCAGAAGAACTATGAATGTACCGATACTGAAACCTAAAATGGCAATATGAAGCCTTTTAAAGTTTTTAGTATAAATGGCGTGAATGAAGAAGACGATTAGAGATGGCAGGCTGACTATAAGCTAAAAATATAAGAAAATATAAGATACTGTAAGATATGTTTCGCTGATTTGTTCATCTTTGTATATCTTTTGTATACTTTTATCATCTAAATCAAATGGTCTATCCGGCAATTTTAAAAACTTATGAATTGCACCAAAAGCAGCAATAAGCAGCAGAATCAATAACCAATCAAAAACATAATACAAGTTACACAACTTGATAAAGCCTGAACTCTTCTTTTTAAAATTTTGCATAGTCTCTTTTTTATTAATTTTGAATTTTCTTTGCTTTTTTAAATGAATTTCTGTAGAGAATAAAGTATTTTATTCTTTTGAAAATATGGCATAATATTTTTGAAGCCTCGGTTATAATTCTTTCATCATAGTGAAAATAGGTTGATGAAGCAACTAAAATGACAAGAAATATAGCTAAGAGTTATTTTATGGATATTAAATACATAAATTTATATTCATTCTTACTATTTTATGCATTCAAGAGACTAAAATTCCTCGACCAATTAGAATAGAATTATGTAAGAAAATTTTGTTCCATATAACTTTCATTTCAATAAATTATATTTAAACAATCATTTTGGTTGAAGAATTCTCGAAAGAACTTTATTATTTTGGTTGAAAAATTCTAATAATTACACAAAAACCTGCTTTGGTTGATAAATAAGTATAAATTATACTTATTTATCAACCAAAATATTAAGTTTTCTTCAAAAATTTTCCATATGGGACAAAATTTTTGAAGCCTCGGTTATAGTTCTAGAATATTAGTGCGTCATAGTAAAAATAGGTTGAGGAAACAATTAAAATGGCAAGAAATATAGCTAAGAGATATTTTATGGATAGTAAATACTTAAATTTATTTTCATTCTTACTATTTTATTCATTCAAGAAACTAAAATTACTCGACCAATTAGAATAGAATTATCTTTCAAAAATTTTGTCCCATATGGAAGGAAATTTTTGAAGAAAACATGATTTTTTGGTTGAAATAGTTGGAAATAAAATATTTAAATATCATTTGGTTGAAATATATATAGAAATTTTTTATTTTTATCAACCAAAATAGCCTTTTATATAATTATTAAAACTTTTCAACCATAGTTCTTCAAGAATTTACTCATTTTATCAACCAAATACATTATAATTCCTTCAAAAATTTTGTCCCATATGGACCAAAATTTTTGAAAGAAATCAATCATTTTGGTTGAAGAATTCAGTATAATTCTCGAAAGAACTTTATTATTTTGGTTGAAAAATTCTAATAATTACACAAAAACCTGCTTTGGTTGATAAATAAGTATAAATTATACTTATTTATCAACCAAAATATTAAGTTTTCTTCAAAAATTTTCCATATGGGACAAAATTTTTGAAGCCTCGGTTATAGTTCTAGAATATTAGTGCGTCATAGTAAAAATAGGTTGAGGAAACAATTAAAATGGCAAGAAATATAGCTAAGAGATATTTTATGGATAGTAAATACTTAAATTTATTTTCATTCTTACTATTTTATTCATTCAAGAAACTAAAATTACTCGACCAATTAGAATAGAATTATCTTTCAAAAATTTTGTCCCATATGGAAGGAAATTTTTGAAGAAAACATGATTTTTTGGTTGAAATAGTTGGAAATAAAATATTTAAATATCATTTGGTTGAAATATATATAGAAATTTTTTATTTTTATCAACCAAAATAGCCTTTTATATAATTATTAAAACTTTTCAACCATAGTTCTTCAAGAATTTACTCATTTTATCAACCAAATACATTATAATTCCTTCAAAAATTTTGTGCCATATGGACCAAAATTTTTGAAAGAAATCAATCATTTTGGTTGAAGAATTCAGTATAATTCTCGAAAGAACTTTATTATTCTGGTTGAAAATTTCTAATAATTACACAAAAACCTGCTTTGGTTGATAAATAAGTATAAATTATACTTCTTTATCAACCAAATGATACTTGTATTTTTTATTTCAACCAAAATATGGCACAAAATTTTTGAAACATAATTCTATTCTAATTGATCGAGGAATTTTAGTTTCTTGGATGAATAAGATAGTAAGAATGAAAATATATTTATGTATTTATCAACTTTACTATCCATAAAATAACTCTTAGCTATATTTCTTACCAATTTAGTTGCTTCCTCAACCTATTTTACTATGATCACTAATATTCTAGAATTATAACCGAGGCTTCAAAAATTTTGTGCCATGTTTTCTTCAAAAAATTTGTCCCATATGGCACAAAATTTTTGAAGCCTCGTTTATAGTTCTAGAATATTAGTGCATCATAGTAAAATAGGTTGAGGAAGCAACTAAAATGGAAAGAAATATAGCTAAGAGATATTTTATGGATAGTAAAGTTGATAAATACATAAATATATTTTCATTCTTACTATTTTATTCATTCAAGAAACTAAATTTCCTCGACCAATTAGAATAGATTTATGTAAGAAAATATTGTCCCATATGGGACAATATTTTTGAAGCCTCGGTTATAATTCTAGAATATTAGCGATCATAGTGAAAATAGGTTGAGGAAGCAACTAAAATGGAAAGAAACATAGCTAAGAGTTATTTTATGGATAGTAAAGTTGATAAATACATA
>NIPM01001325.1:9359-20214 GCA_002738285.1 Holacanthella duospinosa | reverse complement strand
AGACACGCACGGTTTCTGTGGTGGTATAATTTAATCAACAAACTGCATTATGGATTATCAAATGGTTAATTAATTAGAAACAGCATACACTATTGCAGCTTCAACATTTGCCAAATTTTTTAGACAATTGGTGAAGAAATTTTGCAATAACTCGTTTAGTATAAACCGTTAAAAATGTGATGATTAGTATTCTTAGATAGTCCTTGGTCTAATAAACACTTCGAATGGTTGTGGTTTGGATGTAAAACATGATCTAGGGATTGCAGATGGTGGTTCTTGTCCAGATACTTGTTGAAATGTGAAATTGTTTACCAAAGCGATAACATAAGCAAACAAAGTCTGCTTCGCCATCACATCGCCCACACAACGTCTCTTCCCTACGTGAATCAACAAAAAAACGCTATTTCGTAAATTATAACAAATCACATTTTTACCTCTTGCTTACCTAATCCAAATATGATGACTCGTTCGTTGTTGATGATATTCCCCGATGAGTCCAAAAATCTGTCAGGACGGAAAGTTTCTGGATCTCCCCAATACCTTTTGTCATTGAAAACACAATGTAGGTTGTACATTACACAAGATCCCTGTGAAAATATTACATCACCATAATCAATATTGAACTTTTTTGCATCTTAAATAAAAAATTGAGTATGTGATATATCAGTCATAGTAGTTCCTCATTCCTGACATTAGTCAACAAATATATTGGTATACCTTTGGTATAGTAAACCCTTTGTATCCAAAATCAACAGTTGTACTTCTAGGGAGTGGAATTGGTGCTACGTTCCCAACGCGGAAAATTTCATACATGAAGGCTTGAGTGAATGGCATTCTGCAATGAAAGTATGAACGACACGCGTGTAATATAATACATAAACATAAGCAATAATTAGTTATCTACACCTTTTTGCATCTGCATAGGTAGGAACTTTGCCACTGTTATCTAGAACTTGATCAATTTCATCTTTTATTTTTTTCTGTGTTCCCGAATGAAGCACGAAGTATAATATGCAGAAGCTGAGGAAATGGCTTGTAGTTTCAGATCCAGCGAGAAATATGTCTATTACAGTAATCAGCAATTGCTCTTCTAAAAATTATTTAGCTGTTACGAATGACGTTTGCGAANAATTACAGATAAGCATAATAGCTTATTATTAAATACGTAGGTGATTAAATCTAAAGCCCGGTGGGAAATGTCCTTCCTCACTGTGATGACAAGATATTTAAAAATGTTAAAAATTAAACTTAAAAATAAAAATAAAGAATTTCAAATAGACTTGCTAAAGCCTTTTCTCATGTGAAACTTTAAAATCTATTTTGAAGCTCAACAGTCAATCACAGAGCTCGTTTCAGTTTAAGTTAGCTAAACCTTTTGCAACCTTCAAAAGTTCAAAATTTCAAAATCTCAAAAGCGGCAGATTAATTTGCCCTAGTGTGACACCGTTAATAATTCATGTTAATAATAAACATAATCAGTTGATTGTTTCACATGCATTGCCTATTATTAGCATCTTTAGTTGTTATTAGCATCTTTCAACTCAGAGTTAAGGCTTGACGTGCACATAAAATTGAATAAAAGTCATTATTGAGAACTTACCTGACAAACATTTTGTTGAATCCTAAAGTACTTTAATCGCGTTGAATGACCGGTTAATCTTGGACAAATTCTTCGTAAAATGGGAAAGACTTGATTAATGTCTCCGAGAGCAAGCGCAGCTAAGACATTCTCGTTTGCAGTGAGCAGACGTTGAAGCAACTCTTCGCACTCTTTTGACTCAAATCCGAACAATAGGTTCCACAGTACGTTTAGCATGGTTGGAGTAAACGTACTATCAATAGTGATTATTCCGGAATTGCGTTCGATGTCATTGTTTAACGTTGAAACAAAATTATCAATTTCATTACTTATTATGGCAGCTAGTGTCTCGGTGTTCCTGAATCCAAAATCGCGAAGACGTTTTTCTGAAAATCGACGGACATCATGCCAAATGTCCCCACTCGTTAAGATTATACCTATAGATTCAAAGTTATTAACAAACCTTGTATTTAAAATAATCGGAAGTTAGAGTCTGGCATTATTGTATTTTCTCGGTGATATTTAAATTTGGGCGATTTAGGGGACCATTGAGCAAATGTTTGTGAAATAAATTGTTTTCTTTAGAAGAGAGTGATACATAAGCATAACTTTCGGTTTTAGTTGAATAAACCAATGTATTTTTATAATTGTTCAGTAAAAAGTGCCCGTTCAACCTAAGTAACAAGGTACGTTACGTAAGTCACCAAGGAAGCTAGTCTAACATCCTAAAGCTGGAACAAGAGCTGTTTCTATTGAGTTTTTGCCCTTAACCAGGTTCACTAAGATTGGAATTATCTTATCTTATCTTATCTTAGATTGCCATTATTTTAATGAATAGGCGTCTGGACCCTTATCATAGCGTTTCCATCAGAGTAACACAAATATCAATAGCTCGCCCCATTTCATTAAAGTAAATACAGTTTGCTTTTAGTAGTAGAACCATATTCCAAGACCCCTGAAAATTTTGTTTATAAATAGAACTAAAACGACCCAAGTCTGATCCTAGGCAGCAAAATACAAATAGTATGTCTGTGGAATTGTTAGATAAAGTCTGTTAACTTGCTTCTATTCTCTATTTATTAAGCGAAAGCCAAAATGTGAATTTAACACGTTTTTTTATGCTGCATCCAATCTTGTCTTACGTGGCAACACAAGTCGGTGATGAGGTTCAAGTGAGTATGTTTTCTACTTAGTTTATGGTAACTACTTCAACCTGAACATATGTAACCGTTATTAAGCTGGATAATGTGATGTCACATGATTTTGGCAATCTAAATTGTAAAATATATCATTTTACACTCCCAAAAGTTTGAATTCTTTCTGTTGTCGGTTAGAGAAGCATATGCTGCGCTGCAATACCTTCCATAAAACAGGCTGATTGAGAAATCATAATGGTTGAAGCAACTAACGCAATAGAAATATTTTTTTTACCAAGGAAAACAATCGCCATTGGAAGCTAGAGTAATATGAAAAAGAAAACATTTGGGCTAACAATTTCCACCACGACTGTAACCAAATTGCCAAATCTATTGGTCCGAAAACCAAAACAGAAGCAATGGTATGGATGGGAATTTCTTTTTTATGTAACCTTTTGGTGTCTGGGATTTATTAGAATACAATAGTTCCGATAAAAGAAATCAAATTTTCCATGCATTGTAGTTGCAATTTGGACATGCCTAACGCCTGATTTATACTTACGCCCGTTGTAGACGTAACTTTATCCTAACTCTCCCGTCACTCTTTGCGTTACCATAACGTCAACCGTCACTCTTAGCGCATTTAGAGGTTGTTTGATCACAACGCAGAGTTATTTTAACGCTAACCTAATTGTTAAAGTTTTCTTTAGAGGAGGTCTAAATTATCCGTGCGCTGTCGTAAAGTTGATTGGCTATCAACTTTGTTTAAGTTAGAGAAAGTGACAGAGGAAGTGAGGCGTTACGGCAACTGTAAATTGATTCTCTAAAGTGAAATATCACTCGACTCATCACCCGAGCAACCATAGAGTTACAATGACGTTAGGTATAAATTGAAATTTTAAATATCCTCTCAAGAATAATTCGAAGGAAGGACACCTTAGAGTTAGGTGTACAACGGGCGTTAATGTCATTCGTCCTTCATTCGAATGAAATGCAGTATGATTGATGAATTTTGCAATAAATTTTGCAAAAATCTTAATTGTCAAGATAAATTCGTTTGCAAAATTTGTTACAAAATTCATGAATCATACTGCATTTCATTCGAATGAAGGTCGAATGGCATTAAGTATAAATCGGGCGTAAGACAGCCATTGATTATGTAAATATTGTATGAACATCCAAAACAGAATTATAGCAAGTGCAGCGAAAAAATGCTATTATATCTATTTTTCATTTTCTTAGCCAACGGGATGAAAGCACTTTAATATTGATCTACTGCTTTAAGGGTTATAATTTTTTTAATGTAGCAAAGTAAGGTGTAAATTTGGTTATTCTTGTTAAGAGTTACAACTTATAAAAATGATAATATTCCATAAAATTTATTTTTCCACTTCTAGATGTACACATTTAAATTTAAATCAATACTCAATAATGGATAAATAATGACTGTGGCTAAGGATCTAAATTTTATTACACAGTGGCCATAAAGTATTAGCTCCATTTTGGTTCCATTTGATAAAAAAGAATCTAAAAACTCATCGATTTTTATTCATTGATGTAATGACTTTTTATGAATATAATGCCGATTCCAGATTAAAATTCACCTTTAAACGATATTTCTTGGTAGAATTCATTGGATTTATGTTATTTGATTTACAGCACACAGAATTGTTAATTTATATGAGCATTTGAAATTTAGTTCTTTCGTAAATTTAATACTCTAGTTTATGTACATATTAACTTATACACCCATGTGATCAGTATGCACTACATTCTAATCACTTCCAATTTTGAACATAGTCATACCGCAGTTCATGTGTCAAATGTGAAGCACTTCACCTCAACCAGTTTACAAGACGCGACTTATAATCCAGTAAATACAGCAGATGTTTTATTGGACGCAAATGAGAGCCTTATGCGTCGCTTTAAGTATGCTCTAAATGATTATATGAACTCTATGATTAATTCTATTGAGAGCATATTCTTATTTTTTAGTTTTTATTTTCGTATTTTTAAGCACATGCATAAGCGCTTATAATCGTATTTTTAAAAGCATATAATCCGGCCCTTAGTCATAAGGTATGAAACATGTAAATGACTATGTAAAAAGTAGTAGCTAAGGAAATTGTAAAATTGGGTACACAACGTGATCTGCTTCTGAATTTGAAAAGGGTTTGGGTAGGATTAATGTATTTTCTATAAGGAGTTTATTTTCTACATATTTCACGTGAAGAATTTCCTACATAGCCAAGACATGGCCCACCAAATATAATAAGAAAAATTGTTGGATTGATTCATAAAGATATTCGACGATTATAAGTTTTAGAAAGTTGATGAGCTGATTCAAAATGGAAAGTGTATTTACAAACAATTGGTAACAAATGACATCGAAGCCCGTTATTTTTAAGTATGAATGTAATTTTCGTAGAAAATATTACTCTTGCTGCTTATAAAATTTGCAGTGAAAGTCAAAATTAAAAGCTGCAACCAGAAGAGAAAGTTTCAATGGCAACAAAGAAAATAATCTTAGGAATGTATACGAATAATTCGAGAGTTAAACTTTTAACTTTTCGTTACACTTAAGTAATTTGCGCTATGAGGTAGAAACGGATCGGGATGGGGTTTGGGAAATGGTGCGGGTAAATGGCCTAGTGCAATGTACGGCCAGAAGTCAAATAATCATGAGGCAGGGTTTGAATCCGAATGATACTTTCTGAGGATTTGAACTGCCAACTTCCATGCGGAACTGCCGCAGTCTCTCCAATCTCTACACTTTCCATCTCGTACCCTTACGATTCTAACTTCGGAAACACAACCGCCCCAAATTGCTTTTTTACCCTCTTTACGCATTCCACCACACATCACACTCACCAAAAATAATAAAAGTAACATAAATAATAAAATTTATAACATTGCCAATCAACTTTTCTCAATCATATGATCAGATTATTTGAAGTGAGATTCTACCCAACCTCTTTTACACATTCCAAAGATCTTTGCTCAAGTCAATCTACAGCCAATTCAGAAACGAATGCAGTACTTTTTTTTTTCACCACCATCACACAACTCAAGAAAAAACTACTGCATTCGTTACTGAATTGGCTGTAGTAGTTGGCCTTATTTTGTAGAAAACACATTCTGAAACAATTATGCATGTTAAATTCGTTATAAATAAATGTATTATTATAGTAAAAAAAATTTCCCTTTTTATTAAATTTTTTTTACCTTTTTTGTAAAAAAATAAACTTGTTTTATTTATTTTTTATCAATCTTCAACAAGTTAAGTTTTCAAGCAGATTTCACGTGTTTTAAATTATTTGTGATCAACAGTATAAATAAACCAACATTTTTGAGTCAAAAAATATGTCTTCTGCATTCATGCATTTTACACTAGTGACAGGAGGTGATGGAATATTAAATCTGTATTATATGACTTTAATTTAATTTTATACAAAATTCTTGTATTTTTTGCCAAATGTTATGCATACGAGTTATCCCATCTCAAAGGATTTCGGAAGAGAGTAAACATGTCCCAATTTCTAGGCATAATCGTTTGTAGGGTTTATTTCACACATTGAAACGCGACAATGACAAAAGTTTTTGCAATCTACTGTTTATTTCGTCTGTGCTGCATTGAAAGGATTCGGTGAGTTTGGTAAGGATGGGAATAAATTTATACTTAAATATTTTTTTTATAAATTTTTACAAAATTTTTTACTGTGTGATGCACGCATAAAGAGACCAAAAAAATGCAATTTGGGGCGGCCATGTTTCCGAAGTTAGAATAGTAAGTGTAGTAATTTATACGGTGCAGAAACAATTGGGACTCTATTGTGTTTCTCTTTATCCTAGTGTTAAAAAGAATTGCTTTTGAATTTCGTGAATTAAGAGCATTGTTAAAGATGTATTTTGTGGACTAGAGGCATTTGCTAAGTGGCTTTTCGTCACAATAAGAAATCCTGACGAAGGAAGTTGTTTGCTTTCGCGGTAACTATAAAACTTCGGATAGCATGAACATTGATTAATGCAAATATAAGTGACAATATAGAGAGAAATCATTCTTGTTACCTAATTGTTTATGGAAAGCGCGATCTCTTGCAAACGGAAATTCATATCTTCCGTTGAATTCTTCATTTGTAAAAATTTCTTCTATATCTTCGTACTTGGAGAACACAACTAAATAAATCAAAATGAAGGTAAATACAAACCGAGACTGGAACATCATTTTTGTATTATGATTTACTTGTTTTGATGACACCCAGTTTCAGAAACATAATATCTCCATACTTCTCAGCCAACTTAGAAAAAGCAATATGGGGATATTCAGAATCCGCTCTATAAACTGCCAATAAACCCCCAATCCCAAACCAATTACTGGGACCTAAATTGGTTAAAATACTTGGTATGATAAACATGGAATAAAAATTTCTAAAATAATAGTGCCTGTTTACCAGGTGGCAAATTTTTTATGCTAGGTTTCCACCACTGTGAGAGAACCAGTACTAAGAACAAGAAGAAAACCACTTCAATGATCATTTTACCAATATTACTTGAAGTTAAACTGCTGATTGTTTCTTTGCGGTGATGGTACTTATTGAAGCATAGCTGTTTGATAACCAAGTTGTATACTACAGAGAAGCAAAATTTGTGGTTACTTATATGCAACCGTGAACATATAGTTAAAATTTGTAATTTGGTGGAGTTAGGAGTTTGCAAAAAGGAAATGGAAAGGTTAAGTGA
Source organism: Holacanthella duospinosa (assembly GCA_002738285.1). NCBI lineage: Eukaryota > Metazoa > Arthropoda > Collembola > Poduromorpha > Neanuridae > Holacanthella > Holacanthella duospinosa. The sequence continues at coordinate 12,759 of NIPM01001325.1, read as the reverse complement.
ATTAACAGTACGATACATCTTATAAATATCATATGAGGTGCGACTAAGAGCAAATAAATTTCGAAAAAGAATTTTTTTTTAAATTCATATCGATAGTTCGCGTTAACCCTTTTCAAACCATTCAATTGTTTTTCTTTTCTAGCAAACGTTTCTAATTTTAATGCCTTCTCCTTCATTCGGACTTTCTTCCCAGCATGTACACTTTTTTGAATCTCCTGATTCATAGATGACTCGCGATATCTATGTATTTTTTTCACCATATTATAAAAACAGGTTAAAAAGATATTTTTACGTTTTTGATAACATTTTCTTTCGCATTTAATATAATATTTTGCCAACGAATTAGTTCTTCATTTAATAATTCTTATGTTTTACATTTTATACTATGTAAATTCATTTGGAACGTTTCATGTCTAAAATGTTCCTTTCTTAGCAACTTTTTCACTTGTATAGGTAACATTCCGCTGATCTTTGGCACCATTTTTGTAATTATTAGAATCACTTTTGCCAAATTTTTAGCACCTTTTAGCTACCTAAAACAATACTTTTTAGCATCTAAACTTTCTCAGTCTAATAATAATGCTTCTTGGTAACGGATTACTACTTTTTGCAAAATTGTGAAGCATCCTTTAATGACGCAGCATTTACGTTGGATGATGAGACAAAGAATTATTGCAATGAAGATAAATTCAGAAAAGAGATTGGTGCAAAACGTGCAAGTAGCGCATAACGTTGAAGGATAACGAAATGAAACAAATGGCGTAAATATGGAGAACAGCTGTGAATAAGTATATTCCCTGTNCAAATGGCGTAAATATGGAGAACAGCTGTGAATAAGTATATTCCCTGTAAAACATCTAACAAAGTTAATCAATATTTGTGATGCGTTTCTTAAGAATAACATAACTTATCTGAATGGTCGCTGAGCAGTACCAATGCTTCTAAGATGTTTGAGCATTGTTCATAAATCTAACGTGGAAATAAGCAAAATATTAAAATTTTAAAGTTCAGAAAGGTGCTTCAGGTGCGGAAAAGTTTTTGTCTATCGACTTGTTTCTCATGAAACGTCAAGATCTGAAATCACACACCTCTAACTCCTACCCTTCGTTAGCACCTCTTTTGTATCTATCTTCAGTCTAATTAAAATTGAAAATAATTTTATCCTAAAACGACGTATTTATAGCGGGCAGAGAAATGTGCCATTTGACTACTTTGTGGACTTGTACCTAGAATAAATTTAAATGCAATGTTAGATTCAATGCACCGTACGAGAAGACATCAAATAGAAACATCTTGACGCGCAACTTAACATTCTCTAGCAAAATGCAGGGAAGAACTATCGGGCCCACAAACAATGCGTGGGTTAGGGCGCCCATCGCTGACACTTGGTAAAATGATAGTCAAGTAGGACCTTCGCTATCCCTAACTATGGCACAAATAATGAAATCAGACACTTCACTTTGCTAAGGGTTAGTAAAGTGGATACTTTACATCCCCTAACAATAATTTTTCGCGGGAGTTGCTAAAATTTGAAACTCATAATTTAGTAAAAGTTTTTAAATAATAATTGTTAAATATTAATTATAAATATTAATTGTTATTTTACTAACAAGTGGTTCCAACAATTAGGTGACGAACCACAATCGCAAACTCAGAAAGACTGGCGGTGGTCCAAAGGTGTCTCCGGTGTCAGAACAAAATGAGAGAGTCTGCGCTATAGTCCCCTCACAAATGACATCACTAGAGAATGAATTCGATTGCGATGGTAAGTTGAAATTTTTTGGATTGATTATAAACAGCCTGTTAAATTTTTCTGAATAACGGCTCTGTCATCCTAGTGTTTCATAAAACAGCTTTCTTTAAAAATTACTAAATTCTTTACGAATGTTTGATGCGGCTGAGTTTTACTTACAAACGACAACCTAAAAACTAGTGTTGCCCCGAAACGGAAAAAGTCGTGATTCGGCTTCGGCTGAATAATGGCTGATCTTGATTTGGCTTGCCGAATCGTAGCCGAAGCTGCGGCAGAAGCATTTGCCGAATCACTTGCGCATGCGTATTACAATTTTTTTTGTTTCTCCTTACATTTAGAAGTTGTCGATTTTACTACGTCTACGTCATTCACTAGTTTTTAAATCTTAATATTTACCAGTTTAGAAATTTCTATTGTTTATTTTGTTAAAATTCACACAAACGAGTTTTCACACAAACAAATTTGGCTCTTCTTGATTTCGAACACTAGTTGTGTTAACTAACTCGTACACTGAATTGTAAATCCAAGCAATTTTTTTCCATACTTTTCAATGAATTGAATAATTAACGAATTTTCAATAATTAATTTCCAAATAAATGAACTATTTCCACACATTATCTGCTTCGGTTTGTGATTCGTCAAATCCGCCGAAGCTGAAATAATCAACGGCCGAAGCAAAAGCTTCGGTAAAATTAAAAAATTGCCGATTCGGCAGCCGAGGTTTCGGTAGGCCGAAACTTCGGGACAACACTACTAAAAACCGAACAATTTAGTTTCTGTACTTGTTAGGCTGTTAGGTTCTTAATCCGCGTATGTTTCACAAGAAAGTCTGTCTACTATTACTGTCTGGACGCTCTCACATGTGGGGAAATTAACAAACCATGATCGGAGTTCCGCAATAGCTCTGGATACTCGTTTAATTCAATTATGACTCTTTGTATGTGGGCAGGTGGATATTCCTGTTTGGATTCTCAAGTTACTTACCCGTGTGTTTTAGTTTCACAACGAATATAATTGTTCCAAATAATGATATATCCAATTATTCATGCCTTCTTTTTTTTTACTTAACTGACTTTTTTTTTAATCATTTTCACCAAATAGGTTTTTTAAATTTCAAACTGATCTATCTATCAGAGTCATTGGTTAGACTTATTCGAGTTATGCTAGAAGAATACGTAAAGGGTCTCTGAAAGCCTAACACGTCGTGCATGTGACTATTTTTCTACTACCCCACAATTGAAACTACGGACTGAGCAGGTGCAGTTTCCTTTAAGTCGGAAACATAAAACGCCTATGAAATTTTTCGTCGGTTCGTGGATTAGTTGACTCGCCTTGTAAAGACAATCAGAAAAATCAGTTGTGAGACTTGCTGAGTTTCTCAAGAACTTTCTATATTATTAAAATACAAGTACGGTTGCTCTCAAATAGCAAAAGGACACAGACAATATAATGATTCCATAGAAGCTCAGTTATCCGCGAATTATAAATTATCAATGTAATATAAAATTAGCATTGAATAAGAGATTATGAATAAGAATTTTTTATGCCAAAAAGTGCGGATAGTCTTGAGTTTAATAAAAACAGACAGTAACGAATACCAGTTACTAGATAAGTTCTTCAAAGTAAGCGCTGTCGTCTACTGACAAT
>NIPM01001324.1:0-21681 GCA_002738285.1 Holacanthella duospinosa | reverse complement strand
TTTTTTGAGAATATTGGATTTCTCCCAGGGGTATTATGCCTTAATTTCTCGTTAAAGCTATTAGCTAAAACATGAATTTTATAAATCTTTTTATATAAATTAAAGTGATTCTTTTATTTAATTTTAAATTTATGTTAATTTTTCAATAATTTTTAAAAACTTGATCAAAAAATATCCCTAAATAAAATTTATCGACTTTGAGTTTATCAATAACTCAGATTAATTAAATTATGGCGAAAAGTCGAAATTCTGTAACAAACAACAGGAATAGTACTTAAATCTAAAAATTCAATCGAACAAATTTGATTTTAGTATGTTTTTATTTTATCTGCTTTTGTTTTTTAGTATTGAATTTATGATAATTAAAACGAATTATTAAGTTATTTTCAAATTTTAAATCAATTACAGCCGTAATTTGATCCAAAAGTAGGTAATNATTAAAACGAATTATTAAGTTATTTTCAAATTTTAAATCAATTACAGCCGTAATTTGATCCAAAAGTAGGTAATGCTTTGTTTAGTGACCTTAAACAGGAGATTAATGATCAAAATATCAGTGAATTAAGTTGGTTAAATAAATGAATTTTGCATTGTATTATTTTCATCTTAAATGGGGTTATAAATTTAACTTTCAGTTTTAAACACTGTTCTAAACAAAAATAAACTCCTATATTAAANATCTTAAATGGGGTTATAAATTTAACTTTCAGTTTTAAACACTGTTCTAAACAAAAATAAACTCCTATATTAAATCGTCATAAATTCCGAATCAAGTTCAGGCATCAAGGTTTTTGAGTCTTATATTAATAAAATATAACAACAATTATATAAACGATGCATATGTATTCGAAAGTTAATTGTTAAATCTTGCTCAGAACATACGGCGCTTTCGTTTAATCTAAATAAGTTATATTCAATCATAATTAAAGATGAAAATATTTTATAAATTCAGGAATAGTTCTGTAAACAATGAAAATGAAAGTGAAAGACATTAATCATAAGGTAGATGTACACAATTTGATACCAGAAACCACCAAATTAGTTTTAAAAGTGTTTCCCAATTGGAAAGAAGAAGATTTATTTTCAGATACTTGTAAAGAAGGAATTACCAACAAACGTATACTCCCTTTTTATCAATTTATCAGTTGTTTTATGCGAGAATAAGAAAGAAGGTGACAAAGTATTGATTAGAGTATTTGGTAATAATTCAGAACGATTAATTGATCGAAAGCAAGAATTAGAAAACTTGACTAATTTATCGAAATTTAACTTGAGCGCTCAACTATATGCAAAATTTGAAAACGGTCTAGTTTATAGTTATTTAGAAGGGAAATGTTTAACTTATAAACAAATGGGTGAAGCAGAATCTGCACCTTTAATTGCTGCTCATTTAGCTTATTGGCATAGTGTTCGTTTTGGTGGTGATTATGAACCAAAATTATTTGATACGTTAAAGAGATGGATACCGCAAAGTATTTATTTATTAATTTATACAATAGTTCCAATTAAATATTCCAATGAAAAGCAACAGAAACAATTTCAAGATAATTTTATTATAGAAGAAGTTAAAGAAGAGGTTCGTCAATTTATTAATTTTGTGAAAGATCGAAGAATTATATCAGAATTTAAAAGAGCTAAATTCACCTTCTGTGTTTTCGCATAATGATCTTTTATCTGGAAACATCGTATATGACTCAAAAAACAGTATATTCGATCAAATTATTTATATTCATAGATAAAGTAGCGTTTATTGATTATGAATATGCTACTTATAATTATCGTGGTTTTGATATAGGCAATCATTTTGCCGAATATGCAGGTAATGTCGGAATCAATTTATTTTTACAGGCTTTCATTATGATACAAGTTTATATCCAAGCAAAGAAGCACAATTTAAGTGGCTAGAAGAATATATAAAAGCTAGTAAAATCCGTATCATTTTGTTTTTAACAACTGGTTAGATGGAGAAATACAATCTTCAGTTGAAGAATTATATGTTGAAGTTAATAGATTTTCGTTAGCTGCTCATATGTTTTGGGCTATTTGGGCTTTAGTATATCTCATTTATATTTATTTTTTGAAGGTTCAAGCAGATAATTCAGACATTGATTTCGATTATATGAATTATGCTGTTTTGCGTTATACTGATTATAAGAATAGGAAAAAAAAGTTCTTTGATTTAACTATAAACAAAATTTAGTTTTATTTATTAAAGTCATTTTTCATTATTTCTACTCTTTTTCTTTTATTTTGGAGATCAAGCAGGTGTATACTTGATACAATGTAGCCCAATTTACTACATCATCATTGTTATTATTTTGAAAATAATATGGTAATATAGCTATGTAATTGAATCGATACAAAAGTGTGGGATTTTAGATTCATGATTAGGTTGAATCGACTCAAGAGATGTAAAAACAAAGATAAATGGGAATGTTATTTCAAATAATCGCAAATAGCATCCGTAACATCATTAGTTTTATGATTACCGCCTAAATCTGGAGTAACAATTCCCTTCTGCAATACCAAATCAACAGATTTAAAAATAGATTGAGAAGCCATATTAAGATTTAAATACTGCAACATCAAGGCAGAACTTCTGATTGAAGCAATTGGATTGGCTATATTCTTCCCTACAATATCTGGAGCTGATCCATGAACTAAATATTAAACCTTTGAATTATTTTTTACCTGGTTCACCCATGACAAACTTTGCACTGATGTTGGCACTAGGAACAAGTCCTAAACTTCCTACTAAAGCAGCTGCAGCATCACTTATAATTTCACCATAAAGATTAGAGGCAACAATAACGTCGAATGTATTCGGATCTTTGAACAGTTTATAACTAGAAAATGAACAAGAATATCGTTACACCATAGAGTCCACTAATTGCTCTTCTACTATAATATCTTTATATTTATCATTTCTCAGCGGGATTTCTCGTATAGTTTCTCGAAATAACCCATCAGTGATAGAAAGAACGTTAGATTTATGCACAATAGTAACTTTAGAAGGTCTCTAAGCAAATCAGAGTATTTGATTACTTTATAAGATTTAGATCTTTCTAAAGCTAGATTAAATGCAACTTCTCCTATCTTTCTCGAAGCGCTTTCGGTTATTAATCTTTTTGCTATAGCTATTTTCTCACCTTTATCATTTACAGATAGAGTCTCATCTTTTATGTACTACAGAAAAAAGATGAAATGAGGAGATACTAAACATTCCGTATTTTCTCTAACAATAATCATATCCAAATTATTGAATTTATCCATTTGATTAAACTTATATTTATCAGTTGAATATATAGGCCTAATATTTCCATACAGATCTAATATTTTTCGTAATTTTATTATCGGACTTGTATAACCTTCTACTTTATGAGATGGTGAGCTAAAAATAACATCAACATCAGAGTTACCTAACAGCACCGAAAAGAGAGCCATCACAAGTTTTTAGTTGATCAATTGTATGATTTGGAAGTGAACTACCATTAAGTTCAAATTCTTCAAAACCAGCTTTGAGACTTATAAAATCAAACTTGATCCCATATAACGGTTCTATCTTTTGTAATACTTTCACAGCTGCCTAATTTATTATTTGATGGAGTTGATTACGGGTATAACTTCTTTACCTATTCCATCACCTGCTATGATACCAATTTTCATCTTTTAGGTTTATTTTTACAATAAAAATGATCGACTTTTAATTTCGTCTTAAAAATGGAGATGTATACTTTGATTCAACTTTTTGAGTATTCTCTCATTATGTCACTTTTTTGTACAATCAATCTAACGTCAAACAAAGTAAAAAACGAAATATAGATGATAGAATCGAAGAAAAGAGTAATTAAAGGGGTTATAATATTAATCATATGGGACAAAATTTTTGAAAGAAACCAATCATTTTGGTTGAAGAATTCAGTATAATTCTCGAAAGAACATTATTATTTTGGTTGAAAAATTTCAATAATTACATAAAAACCTGCTTTGGTTGATAAATAAATATAACTTATACTTATTTATCAACCAAATAATACATGTATTTTTTATTTCAACCAAAATATTAAGATTTCTTCAAAAATTTTGTGCCATATGTCTAATTGCCTTTGTGACACAAACTGAAATTATTCAATTTGTTCAAAAAGATTTGAATTACGCAAAACCTTATTTCGTGTTATGGTCTTGTCATAGTGTATATATTATAGTGTTTCCTTTAGACTTATTGATACGAAAAATGGTTTTCAAACATAGTATCAATGCGAATATAAGTTCAAACAAAGTAGAATATGGCAAAATGATCAAAGATTGGAATATGAAAGATTCAATTTGGACTTTATTTTATAATTTCTTTGTTATTTTATTTATTATTTCATTTATATTTAACTTAGGTTCTTATTTATGGTATATGAGTGCTGGCTTAACTTCTATGACTAGTCTTACTACAATATGACACTTTATTTTCGTTCAGAGTAGTCGCTATTTTACTTATTAAATAATGGTTGATTATAAACCATTAAAAAGTTGGTTGAGTTAAGCAAAGAATCTTTAAGGGACTACTCTGAACGAAAATAAAATGTCATATAACACAAGTTGCTTTTTCGCATACATATTTTCGATATGGGGCAAAATAAAGCAAATGACTGTGTTAAAGAACTTATCAGTGATATTAAGTATAATAGGTATAGCATTTATTACAATGATCAATGCAAATAAGGATAATAAAAGTAATGGTATATTGGGAAATTCGTTGGCTATTATTAGTGCTGTTTTAATTGGAGCATATGAAGTAGTTTATAAAAAGTTTGCTATTTCTCATGATTCAACGATTTTATTTGCTAGTTTTGTTGATAGCAGTATAGCATTCATAACACTTGCGGTGGTGAAACACGCCTTCGATCCGCCCAGTACCTCCGGCGAGGTCTCGGTATCTGAGTTCTTGTAGGCGGATCCCTTCAGACCTGCTACCACTGATTATTCTATACTTTTAGATCTTTCCTCGTTAGGGTTGTCAATAATCGCTTTCAGAACAGAACAAGATGATTGTCAACTTCGTCATCGAATATTCGCTGTAAGTTTGTCCAACCCGTTATAGACGTCCTCTTCTTGTACAGCCGAGGTAATGACGCCCTCTACAGGCTCGCCATTAAAGTTTTCTTGTTCCAAGGTGACTTGATTGGAGTTAAGGTCAAAGTAACTTCAGTGTTTACTCCGTTAATAGTTTTTGTACGTACATTGTTGTTTACTAAATGCATTGTTTGATTTTTAAAAATTGAAGCTTGAAATTTATTAAAATTTTCGATACTTATGATTTGTTGATTGACCATACCATCGTACTTTGTCGGTTTTCACCGAATAGCGCCTCATGTATTCGTGGAACTTTCTTGCAAGATAGCGCAGACCAGAGTATTCCTTTCGTTGTCTTAAAAAGTCTCGCAACGCATACTTGATTACACCGCTAGCGTAAAATCCAGTTATTCGTGACCGAGCCGCCTACCCGTCTTCTGTTAACGGCAACTATGTATCGATCCCATCTATTCTATCCAAAACTATGTTTCAAATTGTAGCAGTTGACATAATCCAATAGGATGTCTTTCAGCATGTTGAAGTCAGTATCGAGTAGCTTTAAGTCGTGCGAGTCCTCAACCCTTAAGTCTTCAGGCAGGGCTCATGGTCCTCATAAGCTCGTCATCTTGGCGAAACGTGTGAATTAGCTTATTTAAGTCTGGATGATCTGCCATGAATACTGAAACGCAGGAACCGTAATTCGACGTTGATGCACTTCCTCCTTGTCGGTATTTCCTTCGAAATTCTTTTCCTGGAGATGCTTATCTGTTGGAATATAGTGGCGTTACCCTCGACTTCCGGTAGTGGCACGTTTATTCTCGCTGTATTTCTGTCTCGTTCGTTTACGACTTCTTTTTGTTTGTTGTTTACATTGATTTCGACATTTGAATTTTTAGCGTTCGAATCGTCATCAGTTTTAGATCCAATTTGATCAGTCGTAATTCCACCGTCATCAACGGCTTCTGGCTCCATCTGCTCCATTTCCGGTTCGACTTCGTTTGCTGGCTCGGGTGTGGGACTTCCTGCGTCAACTTCCACTCCGGTGGCTACTTCTCCACCGCAACACTTACAATGATGTGGATACCAATTCTAATATTAAGTATTACAAAGATTGAACTATTTGAAATACCTAATTTAGAAGAGTTGAGGTTGCTTATTTTCAATAGTGTTATTTCGATTATATATAATATTGGCATTTTATTTATTATTTCTTTAACCTCACCGCTTTTTAATTCTATAGGTATTATCTTGACTATTCCGCTGGTTTCATTAGTTCATTTCTTTTTCTTTGAGCATAATATTTATTGGAATACCATCGTCGGAGCTTCTTTTATATTATTAGCGTTTTGTTTACTCCTCAAACCAGAGTCGAAAGAAGAAGCTTCTGATCGAGGTACTTTAAACCCACCTGAAGAAATAGAATTTTGTAAGTTGATATGTGTTATAACTTCTAGGGATTTTATTCAGGTAGCCAAACAGAAAACTGACTTTTAAAATATCAGTTATCGATTTATTGTGCTGAAATGGTTATCTTGATCCAAATTTCTTTCTGATAATGCTCAGTAAAAAATTATAACCGTTTCATTAACTTCAAATTATAACTTTTTTGCTATTTAGTGTTATTTACACATGAAAAACAACTACAATAAAAAATCTATGATTTATAGGTCAAAAATAATGAAAACTGATTTTTTTTTAAAAATTGGTTAATTAGAATCATTAATAACATCTAAATCAGAGAAAACTTTGAAGGGACTTAATATGTGTACTCTAGAACACATCCAAGGATGATAGATCCAATTTCATTTAACCTAGTTTATGTAAATGTGATACAAATTGCATTATATGGCTCTTTATTTTCGTTCACCTATTTTACTTATTAAATAATGGTTGATTAATAATTTGGTTGAATTAAGCAAAAAGGGATAAAGTGCCATATAAGCATTCAATTTTAGACAAATATACACTCTATAATTAAAAAGAACTCTTAGTTACCTAAACCATAAATGTGAAACATCCTGAATTTACAATCCTGAAATGAAGGGGTCAAATAAAGAGAAAAGAATTTTAGACCGAACACATTATGACAGAAAAGAATCAAACATTAAAAGGAATTTTATTATTAGGAATATGTTTATTAGCGTTTGTAATTCAGACTGAGATTATACAGTTTGTTCAAAAAGATTTAAATTATTCCAGTCCATATTTTATGTTATGGTCTTGCCATAGCCTATACATAGTAGCATTCCCCGTCGATTTGATGATGAGAAGATTGATATTGAAGCAGACGATAAAAGAGAATATGAACTTAATTAAGGAAGAATATCTAACCCTCAATTCAAAGACCAAGGAGCTCGGACTTTTATCCATCTTCCAGGATTTCTTCCTAATACTATTTGGTGTTACACTAGTGCTAACTATAGGTGCTTATTTATGGTACATCAGTGCTGGCTTAACCTCCATGACAAGTTTAACTGCAATCTATAACACCAGCTGTTTTTTTGCTTACATCTTCTCTATCTTGGCACAAATCGAATCCATTTGTTGGTATAAGAACTTTTCAGTAATATTGAGCATAATTGGTATTTTATTCATCACAATGTTAAAACCCGGAGTGATGGCTCACAACTCCAATTTTATTGGGAATTTGTTGGCTATATTTAGTGCTATACTAATAGGTGCTTATGAAGTATTATATAAGAAATTAGCAGTATCGAACAAAGAACCAACAACTTTGTTTGCCTCCTTCGTTGGGAGTTTTATCGGATTGATTACATTTTCAATAATGTGGCTACCTCTACCAATATTGAGTTTATTCAACGTTGAGGTGTTTCAAATCCCTAATATTGAAGAGATGAAACTTATATTGATTAATGGATTGATCGGTGTTATTTATAATATTGGGATTTTAATGACGATTTCCATCACTTCACCATTATTTACTTCTGTAGGGATTATCCTTACTATTCCATTGGTTTCATTTGTAGATTTGATTTTGTTTAATTATACTATTTATTGGAATACTATTGTTGGTAGTTTGTTTATTTTGGTTGCGTTTGGTTTATTGGTGATGTCTGCTTTTAATGAAAGAGAAGTCAAGCATACACTTATTCCAAATGATTCTCCGGAAAGTAGCGTGGAGGTCCTATCCATTTCGAAATAGTGATTTTAAATAAAGATTTTACATAAAATCATTTTTTATACAAAAAAATAGTTCAAAATCAAATAATTAATCAGGGTAACCAAGACGACCAACAAGATACTATAATTGATGATCCCTTTGTTACAGATTATTTTCTTCATCTCGACCTTTTCTTTTTCCTTCATCTCAACTTTCTCTTCCCCGATAGTATTTAAGATCGAACTATACTTACTAACTGGTATGGAACTATAATAATTCATAAATAAAGAAACGAAAGCATCGAACCAATCCGCACAATTAAATAAGGAACAGTCTTTATTGGAATGAAGGAATTCTATCTTTAAATTGGAATCTAGATAATAAATCAGTTTCAATGCTGTAATTTCTTTATCAATATGATTGGTGAAATATATATGTGAGAAGATGATGATTTTACCATTCTTTACTACTTTGCGTTGCTTTTCTAATACTTGTAATAATCGATTTTCTTTATTGAGATTCTCGGAGATCAAGATAGGATATTGAATCTTCCGTTTGTTATCTACCCAATCCTCAAATTCGACGTGAAAGTCCGTATCATTGGTAGATGAATATAAAGAGAAGAAATAGCGAAAGCGATTAGAATCCATAGAGAAGAAGATTTGTAATAATTTGGACTTCTCGATATTATATTCTTTAGTAAGTATGATATTCCCTAATTCTGTTTCCGTATACCTCATCTTCTGTTCTAATAGTTTGTATTTTTTTTTAATGGAATTACATGCTTTATTTGTCATTTCCACTTGAGAACCAGCTGATTTGGATCTTGATACTGTGTCAGTATTATGATCAAATGTATGAGGAATCAATAAAGAGAAATGCTTGGATCTCTTAACTGTCTTAACTTGCCCATGTTGATATTGAAAACTTTCTAATTTAATCTGGATTTGGATAAAGATCGAGTTCATATGTTTGGTGAAGCTGAAGGAGCACTTGTTCCCTTTATTAAATATAACATCAATATCTCTATAAAACAAGCCGCGATGTCCTTTTCTAAGCTGTTTAATTTCGCTAAAATTGATGACCATCTTGATATGTTTCTTCTTTATCAAACCTTGAACTCCTTTAAAGCATATACTTTCATTTGTTATATAAACTATTCCAGTATAAACCGAGTTGTTCTTCAATATGGTTGGGTATTGTAATACTTGGGAGGTGACGCGGAGATGAGGGAAGTCGATAAGGAAATTGGAATTGCTGTTGATCTTATTTCTTGGTATTTCCAGACTCGAAGTCATTAAGGACTAAATTTAGGCTGTTGGTTTTATATGGATTTTCGATTCTCACCCCTCGTTTTGGTTTATCAAGGAACTATTTCTTTCCAAGCGACTAAACATCCAAAAAGAGTAAGTTAAATTTGTTGAACCTTTAGTGATTACGAAACAATAAACCAGTGGAGTCTGACTACTTACGGGTAAACTCATATGATCTGCTCATCTCATAAGATTTCAATTGAAACTATACCTTTTATTTATTCTTTCATAAGGGTTTTTACAAATGCGACTTTATGTATTTTATTTTTAGTTGCTGATAAACATGGGAAAAATAACCAAATTAATCATAATAAATGAACAAATCAATAACAGTGTGTGGATGTATATTAGGTTTAATTAACTAAATCAATATAGCACCCTATACTTTTTATTTATCCTAACCATTTTTCATTCAATGTCTTACTTTTGAAAAAACTTGATACTTTGCCTTGGTTCGGAGAAAACGGTAAAACCTTTTTTAAAGTGATTCACACATTAGAGTTGTCTAGCCCAAACCAATTTGTATGATGGAAATTGTAAAGCGGGTGTATTAGTAATCAGTTTTGGATCGACAAATATTTTGGTAAATAACGTTTCAATCGAGTAGAACTAAGCTTTGAATTCAGAAAAATTGGGCATACAAGGGGCTTATCTGGTACCGTCACACGAAATAACGTGACTGTGATGAAATTAGATTAAAGTCGCTATAGGTGGTTGGTTTGAGATATAACACCATTTTACACCTGACTTAAAAACAAATACAAAAATTATTTATAAAATTGGGATAATAACGAAGTATTTATTTTGCCTATTTCTAAATGGGTATCAAATTTTCTAAAAAATACTTTTTTTATTTCTACACGAAGAAATCAATGCTATGCTTACAGGGTTTTCCGATGTATTTCGTATAATTTCGCATCACTTTCGACAACCTTTTTTTAAAACGGATTTATCTTCATTTGTTCAGACCAATGAATTTTCTTTCACATCAATTTCGCAGGCTGCTTCAGAGGACCCTCATTTTGAAGGACTTTTTCGATCAATTTCGTTTTCTTTCGTAACTATTTCATTTTTGACGGCGTGGACCGGCGTCAATATACGTTTGTTCGAAACAATTTCGTTTTCTTTCGCATCATTTTCGTATTGATAGTTCTATTTTTTAAAATGTATTNCGGCGTCAATATACGTTTGTTCGAAACAATTTCGTTTTCTTTCGCATCATTTTCGTATTGATAGTTCTATTTTTTAAAATGTATTGAAAAATCGTAAATATGAATGATGAAAAATAATTTTTAATAAATTACTCAATTGGTTCGCCGTCTAACGATAAATTAATAAATCTCTTCATATTGGGATAGTAACCATCAAAATCCGAATTTATGAACTGACCAAGGCAAGAAGTCATATTACCAATAAACTCGTTTTGAGTTGAAAATGTAGGAAAATGGACAAGGTATTTCCATTTAGAAAATAAATTCTCAATTGGGTTGAGAAATGGACTGTAAACTGGTAAAAATACAAGTTTATGTCACATTTCGGTAAAACTTACTAAGATATTAATATGTTTATGAAATCTCACATTATCCATAATTATCACACATCTTCCAGGGGCATTCTCAACTATAAAATTAAAAAAACCATTGATCTATCCTAAAAAAGATTCATTGTTATAGGGTTTAACATTGACATCGTAATAAAAAATTGATTTCTTGTTGAAGGAGCAACAGAGACTACTATTTTTACTTATGAGCTGCTTCACGGTGAGATTCGCAGGAGTTCCAACCAAACTAAGACCCATTCTTCTTTTCATAGACAAATTAAAACCTACTTTATCTAGAAAATAAATGCAATCGTCGGGGTATTCCTCCTCGAGGCGTAAGAATTCCCTTGCATAATTTCTACGGGATTCGATAATTTGAAGGCCATTTCTTCTTTGGGGAATTGGCGTCAATAATTTAAGACTAAAATCTAAGCGACTGATATTATCATGAATGGTTGTGATGCCATATTTTATCCCCTATTCTGTATAGGTCAAATCCTTCAGCATTTTCAATGTAATAGCTGCATTTTATTCGATTTTTCTAATCATAAAATCTTCTTGCGTCTCCCTTTGCATCTTTATTCATTTTTCCAGTGGATTCGAACTTTTTTATACTTGAGCTAACTGTATTTAACGGAAGTGATTCGTAAGACGAAATATCAGAGATTCTTTTATCCTTTTGAAAAGCTGAGATTATTCCGTATCTCGTTTCATCCGAACTCTTGTTATAGCTACTTCTTGGTCTAACCACTGGATTTTCGTCAACTGCCGAGCTTGGTTGGACAATATAATCTTTGTCAACTATAGAGTCTTCATTATTAAGAAAGATCTCATTTCCGACATGCTTTTTAAATAAAATCACTGAATATATAATTTGTCAACCTACTATTTTGCACTTTAGTATTATTTAGCTTTAGATTTCTTATTTTTATATACAAAATACGTACTTTTTTCAATTTCAAACTTTATCGCTTTTTTCGAACTCAAACCGAACCACGCTTTTTGAATTCAAATTTAATGGAGTCTATCGAAACGAAACATATTCCAAGTATGTAATTCTTATGGTAATGTTAAATTTGATCGATATAAAATATTATACATTAATTAAATTAGTCTTCAAATGCAGCTTTTAAAATTCTAAAAATGATGCAATAATAAGACCTTTTTATTATTTAAATTTTGTAATTTATTAAAAATTATTTTTCATCATTCATATTTACGATTTTTCAATACATTTTAAAAAATAGAACTATCAATACGAAAATAATGCGAAAGAAAACGAAATTGTTTCGAACAAACGTATATTGACGCCGATCCACGCCGTCAAAAACGAAATAGTTGCGAAAGAAAACAAATGAAGATAAATCGGTCTCTAAAAACGGTTGCCGAAAGTGATGCGAAATTATACGAAATAGATCAGAAAACCCTGTATACATATAAGGTGTGGTCCGTTATTCCTGTCCAATTTTATGTTTAAGGAATGAAAACGATTGAAAATCAAAACAAGGCAAATGCAATCTGCCACTAATAACGAAAATATTGATTTTAAAAAGTCGATTCAAAGAATAAGTAAAAAAATTATACACAAGTCTGTAGAAGAAATAGGTACTTCCATTTATAAAAAAAGTCCTACTAAAATAATCACTTCTAAAGTAAAAAAAATTACCAAAATATCCTTCCACATATTAGAGCGTTCCGAGCAAAGAGACACTCGAAAAAAATTAAATAAAAAATTTACTATAAAAGACATAAAGTTAAAAATTAGTGTTTATAGATAAGAACCTTCTGCATCTATTACACTTCTCCATCTTTCGGGTAACTTCTGGATACCATTCATAAAACCTTTAGCATTAAGCTCCTGAATTGCACTTTCTAGCTGAATTTCTAGTTCATGCAAATCATCATAAATGTTTTCCTTTAACTTCCTTGTTGTATGTAGTAACATCCATGTTTATGCTAAAGATTCAGGAGCATAAATATTTTTACTTAATTAATTACTATTTATGCTAATCTAGTATGAATTGTATTAAGTTTTATTAACTTTACGGTTTTTTTACTTTTAAGCACTAACAAAACTATCTAAATGGCCAGAACAAGATCACAACTAGAAGATATAAACGATAGAAATGCCGAATCTTCACAAGGGAATTCCAACCACATGACTATGAGGGAGTTAAGAGAAGAGAAAGAATATTTGGAAAAACAAATTATCAAAATGACTTTTAAAGAAGGATTTAAAGGTTTGAGTCATTGGTTTAACGAAATCAATGAATTGAGTTACTTATGGAGTACTTTAAGCCCTAAAGATAAATTGGATTTCAATATTGTGACTTTATTAAAAGACGTTACGCCTGCGAAGGTTGCCATATGGAAAAGAATCATAATCTTACAGGAAAGCCTTGATGAACGTTCTGAGTCAGTAGAGATGGATGAAATAATAGATGAAATTTCTAAAATAGGATTAACAACGGTTGTTCAAAACGAATATAATATACCAAAAGTAAACAATTTAAAAATCTTTTATAAATGGTTCACTGTTATTGCTAGGGATATATTCCTTGATAAATTAGCATGGAATGATCTAAGGGATAATATAATGGCAAAGAAAGTATCAAATTTACTGGAGCAATTAAATTTACCCGAGAATGCTAAAGAAGGAATAAAAATTCTGGAACAACGATGTAAGGAGTTTGACTATTTGTTTTCAAATATAAATAAAGGAAATGTAGCTAATAATAAATCCGAGACCAAATAAAAAAAGAAAAATGTTCATTTTGTAAGAAGCCTGGACATAATGAAAATGTCTGTTACAAGAAAAAGAACAAAGAAGATAAGGTGCAACAAAAAGAAATAAAACTAATTAAAGAAAATGGTTTGGAAGGCAACTTAGATACTATTGGAAAATCAGAAGTGGAGATCGAAAAGGATTCGGGTTCTGATATAAATTTCGTTGGTTCAAATTTAATTGATATTCTTAGACAAAATGGAGAAATCAAACTACTAACACAATAAAGACTTCAGAGGGACTGATGGAGAAAGACTACCTTCTAAACATTATTTTAGTGTAAATTTCACTTATAAAGGAATTGACTTAGGCGAACAAGAATTTTTCGTTAGTGATAAAGCAAATTGTACAAAAGTTATTATTGGTGGAAATACTCTTCAAAACATTACACAGATTGATGATAATGAAAAAATCAAGCCATATGAAGACAAAATTAAATGCATAATCAAAGAATTGGACTTATTAAAATCCAAAGAAGAAATAGCAAATATAAATTATGTAAAGCATAATAATTATGAAACCAACAGTAATAAAATTCCTGCTTCAAACCTTATTGAGGGCAAAGAAATGAGAAATTATTTTAAAGACCTAGAAATGAAACCAAGACAGGTTGTAGAGGCTGAGCTAGATACGGTCGCTGGTAAGAAAACTAGTGTACACAGATATATTCCTCCTGCTAAAATGGAAACAGCTAAACCATTAGTTCAGGATATGATTGATAACAATTATATAGAGGAAATAGACAATTCAAAAGGATGGTTAAAGTCTATAATGCTTGTGAAAAAGCCAAATAATAAACACAGATTTTGTTTAGATTTAAGAAAATTAATTGATTTATCGGAACAAGATAATTATCCTATCCCGGATATTTCTACAATATCAGATGTTCTTAGGAATCAAGTCTATTATAGCAAAATTGACATTAAAGATGCATTTTTCAAAATTCCACTGAAAGAAGAGGATCAAATAAAAGCATCTTTTAAATTGGAACACAAAAACTACAAGTTTAAAGTTCTGCTGATGGAATATCGAAACGCCCCTAATATATTTCAAAGGACAATAGAGTCTATATTTAGAAACGAATTAGGAAAAGATATATTATTTATATAGATGATATTCTACTCTATTCTAAAACGATTGAGGAGCATAAAACCAAATTAAGAAAAGTGATTAAAATTCTAAAGCAATATAATATGGAGATCAATTGGAATAAATCAGAATTTCGGAAAAAAGAAATTGAATTTCTAGGATACAAGATTAGTAAAAATAAAATAGGAGCTACTCAAAGTAGAGTTCAAGGTATTACTGATTATTCAATTCCTAAAAACGTTAGAAAAGTTAGAAGATTTAGTGGATTAATAGCTTACAGTAGAAGATTTTTACCTAACATCTCATTAACTTTACAGCCACTCTATGATTTAACACACAAGAATAAGAAATTTGTGTGGACATCTGAATGTCAAGCTGCTTTTGATGACGATAAATCAAAAATATGTAATGCAACAGAGATTATTATACCAAATGTTAAAGAAAAGTTCATTTTAGAAACAGATTGTTCAAATACTGGTATTGGATGTATTTTACGTCAATCGGATGGAATCTTGGGATACTTTTCATCTACATTATCTAAAGAGCAAAGAGACTATAATATAACCGAAAAGGAACTATATGCAGCATTATTGAGTATGGAACGTTGCAAACATTACCTTACGGGAAGAACTTTTGATTTAATTACAGATCATAAAGCTCTTGGAAGTTATAGAACCAAGGAAGAATTTGGAAACTCTAGGGTAAAAAGGTGATATGAAAGATTAAGTAAATTCACATTTAATGTAATCTAAAAACCTGGCCCGGAGATGGCAGGTGCAGATGCACTATCTCGTTCTTTAACAAAAGAAAAGGATGGTTCTATTGATTATATTCGCTCAGATTTAGAAGAAGAAAAATTAACTAAGAGGATATTTGAAGAACTTATTCATTTAAATCATAAGAAAGCAATTAAGGATGATATACAAAATATATTCAACATTAATATTTCAAATTCAAAAGTGCAACAAATATTATCAAAATGTGTTACTTGTTTGAAGAAGGATAATAAAATAGTCAAGTCGAGTATCTATATAGAGACTTTAAAACCAGGTCAAATGATGGGATTAGATTTAATGGAATACAAAAATGAATTTATTATAGTAATGGTGGATTATTTTAGTAGGAAAAAATTTACCAAATCTATCAAAACCAAACACTCTAACAAAATTAAAGATTTTGTCAGTCAAGTATTTGATATATTTCCATTTTCATCAATTTATTGTGACCAAGGGAAAGAGTTTAACAATAGCAATTAAAATCATTTTGCGAAAACAATGATATAATTCTAAGATTTAGACCAGCATATAGCACAAGGAACGGGTAAAGTTGAAAGAGTGATAAGAACGATTCGAAATGCATTAAACAAGACGAAAGGACTAGTCAAAACTAAATTAGGTTTTATTACTTCAAATTATAACAAATGTTTTCACAGAGGTATTAGAATGTGCCCGGACGAAGCTACACTTCAAGAAAGTTGGGGAAAAGTTATATCTTTAGGTGAAAAATATAAATCCAGTTTAAAGAGAAGAAAATTCCAAAACTTGAAACAGGAGATGAAGTTTTAATCAGGAAAGAAGTAAGAAGCAAAAAGGATGATGTATACTTCGATAAAGAAGGAAAGAATAGTCAAATATGTGGAAAAAATACTTATGAAGTCACTTTAAAAGACCAATAAGTAATTTTAAAACATTTTAGTCAGCTAAAGGCTAAGCCGCGAGATGTTGTATGTAGTAACATCCATGTTTATGCTAAGGATTCAGGAGCATAAATATTTTTACTTAATTAATTACTATTTATGCTAATCTAGTATTCATTGTATTAATTTTTATTAAATTTACGGTTTTTTACTCTTAAACACTAACAAAACTATCTAAATGGCCAGAAAAAGATCAAAACTTTCCTCTTTAATTTACCAAAACAATTTAAATCAGGTGTGCTAATAGCAGGGTTATAGGGAGGATGATCACAAACCAGAATATTTTCATCAATAAAATACTGCTTTATAAGATTTGATTTATCCGGCTTAGCATTATCATGTAATATTATAGGCACCTTGAATTTCTTATCAGGTAACTATTTGTCTAATAAGTCGATTAGGAAGTTTTTATAGACATCTGAAGTTACAGTCTCTTTAGGAGCACAGAGCTTCCAATAAGCAACACCTTGAAAATCCAGTGCTATTATTAGCAGTCTCTTTCTTTCATATTTAGATTGAAGTACAAATCCAGGTGGGTCTTCATTCTTATTTCTCCAAGATCGAATATGGTCACGTTGGGGTTGCATGTATAAAGACACCCAAGTTTCATCTATTTCCAAAGTTCTATTAATTAAGTTATTTTGTCTCGATAAGGTTTATATATTGTTTTTACATGCTAACACTCTATGTTCTCTTTGTTCATCAGTGAGAAAATGAGGTACCCATTTACTTAATAATTTTTTCATTTGTAAATCTTCTGTTAAATATCGAAATACTGTTGTTTTACTAAAATTTACCCGAATGGAAATTTCGAGGCAAGATCATGTTCTAGTTTGGGCCAACAATTCTTTAATTTTATCTATTACATCTTCTTTCTTCGAAACATCACTTGTATCGCCTCCTCGGCTATCTTCGACCACATTGTAGCCTCTCTTAAGCTTAGTAACTAAATTCTTGACTGTATTTAGTTTATAGGCACTATTTCCAACTGATTCAACTAATTCTTTATGAATTATCCCAGAACTGTGTCCCAGAATTACGCCAAATTTGATGAAAATCCGCTGTTCTTTATCTGAAATTGAATCTTTTAATTTTTGCAAGCTATTCATGATAATATTCAAAATATAATTATTTATAAATAAAACTTTTAGTATACATAAATTAATTTAAAAGTCTTGATATTATTAAAAACGTAATTAAACAAAGTTCGAGTGTCACTTTGCGCGGAACGCCCTAATATTTCGAGGAGAAATATATATATATATACACTTTAAAAATGAAACATTAAATTAAATATATTTTATGTCGTTTATTTTTAAAATAAATATTAGGCTTATTATTTTAATTTTTTGACAGGAAATAACGGTCCACACCTTATAGGGTTTTCAAATTGAATTATCGCTATTTTCAGCCACGGTTGACGCTATTTTCAAATTAAATAGTCGCATATGAAAAATCAAAGTTGATAAATAGATTCAAAGTAGTAAATAAAAATATATAACATAATTTGCATTTCAACCATGAAATCCAAACTCTTGATTTTGGACAAAAATAACCACAGTCAGCTTGAAGAATAAAACTAATAATCAAGAGATATGTTATCAAGGCTTACAAGATTTTTCATTTAATCAGGAACGAGGGGCTACAAAGCCAATTTCTTTCTAAAAATGACTTCAAACTAACAATAAAAAACAAAGGTTTATTTATTCATCTGTTATATCCACTATTTCTAGACATATACAGGCCATTGTGCTGGTATATTGTCTGACAGTGTTCCCCGGAGATCCTCTCAAAGAAAGAAATTGACTTTGTAGCCCCTCGTTCCCGATTAAATGAAAAATCCTGTATTACGACTGGTCTAACTTTCAATTCGAAAAATCAAACCTTGTGACTGTTTAAAAATGTAAATTAGATAAAAGATCAATAGATTATAAAATTGTATTACGAATAACTAGAAAACATAGCTTATAAAACATGAATTCAACATATGATGTTGTTATATTTGAATTGAATCTCTACCACTGACGTTTTTGTTTTTCAAATTGAAAGTCGCAATAAGCCTCGATATTCTTTGAATCACATATCCTTGATTACTAGTTTTGTTCTTCAAGCTGACTGTGGTTATTTTTGTCCAAAATCAAGAGTTTGGATTTCATGGTTGAAATGCAAATTATGTTATACATTTTTATTTACTACTTTGAATCTATTTATCAACTTTGATTTTTCATATGCGACTATTCAATTTGAAAATAGCGTCAACCGTGGCTGAAAATAGCGACTATTCAATTTAAAAACCCTGTATATGGCATTTTATTTTCGTTCAGAGTAGTCACATTTTAATTCTCTTCTTAATTCAACCAAATTTATAATGAATCTAGATTATTCTCACTCTTGTTCAACCAATTATTTAATAAGTAAAATGGGGACTACTTTGAAGGAAGATAAAGAGCCATATTAATTGCCAATGAAAAGCTTAATAAACCAAGATACTAATATCTTCAGAAATCTAAAATGAAAAGAACACATATATTTCTATCTTCTTTTATAATAAGCCAAAACATGATTCCGCAAGCACGAATAATAGATGGCTATGTAGTTGAGCCAAAATATAAATATAATTGGATGGTTTCATTACAATACAATGGAATGCATCAATGTGGAGGTATCCTTATTAATGAGATAACTGTATTGACGGCTGCTCATTGTACGAGATGGGACGTTGAAGATTGGGAAGCTAAATTACATAGACATGACTTGAATTCATCGGAGGAAGAGATGACGGAAGAGAATGATGCTGAAGGTGGTGTCAGTGTTTTTGTCTCTCAGAGATTTAATCATCCTCTATATAACCCTACTAACAATAGTTTTGATTTATCAGTTTGGGTCCTTTCTTATCCTGCTCCGTTCCAAGTTCATAAAGTCGTTCTAAGTGGAAAAGAGGTTGTTTCAGGTCAGTTGTATAACGTTATTGGCTGGGGTAAACAAGCTTATATTGATAGAAGTTCTAACTTATTAAAGGAGACTAAAGTTCCTTTATATAATTTCTCCAGATGTAAAGAACAATACTCTAAAAAGAGTATCGATCTGAATAAGAAAGTACAA
The DNA here is from genome assembly GCA_002738285.1 of Holacanthella duospinosa. Lineage (NCBI taxonomy): Eukaryota > Metazoa > Arthropoda > Collembola > Poduromorpha > Neanuridae > Holacanthella > Holacanthella duospinosa. The sequence goes on along the minus strand of NIPM01001324.1, from coordinate 1,971 downwards.
TTTTGTGCAGGTTTTATTGAAGGATCAAAAGGTTCTTTATAAGTTAATTTTTATAGGAATTTGTCAAGGCGATAGTGGTGGACCATTATTTTCTTATTTAGATGGTGTTACTATTTTATTAGGGATTAGTAGTTTTGGTATTAAATGTGGTGAAAACATACCAGCTGTATATTTTATATTGATTTATATTTAGCTTTATACGAAAGTATCTAAATTTCAAAAGTTTATTGAAAAGCATTTAGGAGAATAAACTTATTGATGCAAAAAGCAAGGTTTTGAAATTTAAATACTCTTTTTCTAATTTGAATTTATTTTAGTACAAGTCTATAAGCCCGTTCTTTCGAACTAGGTGAAAAATACGTTATGGAGAAAATATAAGATTATATTAATAATTATTTCGTATCTTAATTAAATTAGTAAAGTTTAATAACTTGTATAGATTCTTAATTGTATTTCTAAACAACTTATCATTGATGATTATATATATAATTTATCTTTTATTATAATCTAATTGTTTAAGATTGATAATTAGATGTATTTCTAAACATAATTATCATTGATTATTATATATTAATTTATCTATTATTATAATCTAATTGTTTAAGATTGATAATTTAAAGATTTACCAAATATATATAAATACTTATTGATATCTTCTTTTAATTATCTCTAACAATATTAAATTCTTTTTTAAGATACTTGAATCTTTTTCTCATAAATTAAGTTTAAATGTTTTTGTTTACGAAAAAATTTTCCTTCATATGGGACAAAATTTTTGAAACATATGGGACAAAATTTTTGAAGCCTCGGTTATAATTCTAGAATATTAATGCATCATAGTGAAAATAGGTTAAGGAAGCAACCAAAATAGCAAGAATTACAACTAACAGATATTTTATGGATAGTAAAGTTGATAAATACATAACTTTATTTTCATTCTTACTATTTTATTCACTCAAGAAACTAAAATTCCTCGATTAATTAGAATAGAATTATGTTTCAAAAATTTTGTCCCATATTTCTATTCTAATTGGTCCAGGAATTTTAGTCTCTTGAATGCATAAAATAGTAAATAAATTTATGTATTTACTATCCATAAAATATCTCTTAGCTATATTTCTTGTCATTTTAGTTGCTTCATCAACCTATTTTCACTAAGATGCATTAATATTCTAGAATTATAACCGAGGCTTCAAAAATATTATACCATATTTTAAATTATAAGTGTTTTGGTTGAAATAAAGTAAGAATAAAAATGACACGTGCTCAAATTTACTAAAACGTTATTTACTCTATGTAGAAAAGATATTTTAAAATCTAATATAGCCTATGTTACCCGCAGTATTTATACCTATCTTTTCATATAATTTTTATTTCATTTTCTTTAGTCCTACTAAAGTGATTGACGAACACACCCATACACATTCTCGATTTTAGTAATATAGAATTGAAAAAAGTCATTAATATCTTCTTTTAATTGTCTCTAACAATGTTAAATTCTTTTTTAAGATACTTGAATCCTTTTCTCATAAATTAAGTTTAAACGTTTTTGTTTATGAAAAATTTTTTCTTCATATAGGACAAAATTTTTGAAGCCTTAGTTATAATTCCAAATAGAATTTTTGCAAAAAATGAATTGAATTATAAACATAAAGANATAAAGAAAAATACAATTTTATACAAGAAAATATTTAAAACAGTTTTTCTTAAAATTTATTGGATTTGTTTTGATATTTCTCCAGTTAATTCTCTGTCTTATAAATAGGATTGAATTAAATTGATGTGAAAAAATGAAAGAGAATCTAGGCTAAGATTTATCAAAAAAATAATGGTATTATGGCTTGCTATTGTTCTTATTCGATAAAGGTGAGTGAACTCTATAAGGAATTGAGAGCAACAAAATCATAAATCATGTTTTATTAATCAAAATATGGGACAAAATTTTTGAAGCCTCGGTTATAATTCTAGAAT
>NIPM01001323.1:0-21556 GCA_002738285.1 Holacanthella duospinosa | reverse complement strand
CTTTTTGAAGTCTTACTCATTCATGAATTACAATTTAAGTTCTAATTTCCTAAACACTGAATCACTTTTGACGTGCAGTGTATAAGGAAAATATCAAATATCCGATTAAATAAACAAAAATACCTTAATAAAATGTATATAATGTAACAAAAATCAATTCAATCCTATCTATCCTAAATGAATACTAATAACGATTTTAGCACCTCCAATTTCAATACAAAGGAAGCTGATTTATCAAATTCAATAGTTCAGACTACCAGATACCAAAATACTGAGAATTCTAGTGAACAACAAAATATTCCTAATACCGTGACTCAAAGGAAAACAAGAAAATCCGTCTTAATTTCTGATATTGTATTAGTAAAAAGTCTTTATTTACGGTCTGTCAAAATAAATGAAATAGCATCAGATTCAAATATATCAACGTCCTCAGTGTATAAAATAGTAACAGATTTGAAAGAAAATGACATGAATGAAGAGTTAGTAGCAAACTCAAAAAAACTTCCTGGTCCAAAAAAGTTTGAGAACATGGAATTTTTGCAAGGAGTTGGGCAAGCTATACAGCATGACCCATGTTACACCCAAAATGGTATAGTACAAAGAATGGCAAGCAATAACATTCATACAAGTCAATCCACAGTATTGAAAACACTTAAAAAATCAGATTTAACTAGAAAATGAGTCAAAAAGATAGCACATAGAACGATTGAACTGGATGTTATTGCTCAAAGAAAAGCATACTATATAAATATAATAACTATTCCTGTAAATCGGTTATGCTTCTTAGATGAAACCGGTGTAAATCTCCACACCACTGCTCGTTTTGGGTATAGCCCTAAAATAACTCTTTGTACATCAATTGTGAATTCTAACAAAGGAAAAAATGTATCCATTTTAGTGCTTATCAACAATACTATTTTGAATTATTGCTCAGTTGAAGGTGTTTTTAATAGTGATATGTTTTTTGGTTTTATTCTACAGTGTATTAACCATGGATTTATATGAACAGACAATTATATTGTCACGGACAACTGCCGGATTCATAAAAATCCGCGCATGTTATCTTACCTGGCTTCTAGAAACTTCAATGTATTCTTTTTTACCACCTTATTCTCCCCAATTGAACCCTACCGAGGGGGTATTTTCTTTAATTAAAAGTAGGTATCACCAAAAAAGACCAAGAGCTACAAATTTTACTGAAATTCAAATTAATATGTTCGAAGTAATGGAAGAGATAAATAATGATACTAGTATAATAATTAGTAGGTATTATGACCATATACAGCACTATCTTAATCTTGCTTTTACTGGAAGTATTTTTGATTAAATAAACTCAATTTCGATTTTCTTCATTATCGCGAAAAATATTGATTTTATTTTCCTTATAATGGCTAATAATTTATTTATAACTAAAAATATATTTTTTATAATCAAAAATACTTTCTTTTGAATTAGTAATAATTTTTTTATAATTAGTGATAGCCTTGTAACTTCAATAAATATTTACTATATAATTTTATTTTTCCAATAAACATTTTATCCATGCTACTAGGGCAAAAATGAGTTGCATCCAAAAGAGGCGATTTCCTTTTTTTGAAAAACAAGCAAATCTTACTACAGAGTTTTTAAATTGAATAGTCGCTATTTTCAGCCAAGGTTGTCGCTATTTTCAAATTGAATTGTCGCATATGAAAAATAAAAGTTGATAAATATATTCAAAGTAGTAAATAAAAATGCATAATATTTGTAGATCAATTTGCATTTTTTGTCGATTAACCATGAAATTCAATCTCTTGATTTTGGACAAAAATAACCACAGTCAGCTTGAAGAATAAAAAGTACATAATTAATAATCAAGAGATATGTGATTCAAAAAATATCGAGGCTTACAGGATTTTTCATTTAATCCGGAACGAGGGGCTACAAAGCCACTTTCTTTCTAAAAATGACTCCAAACTAACAATAAAAAACAAAGGTTTATTCATTCATCTGTTATATACACCATTTCTAGACATTTCCAGGCCATTATGCTGGTAATATCTCTGACAGTGTTCCCCGGAGATCCTCTCAAAGAAAGAAATTGGCTTTGTAGCCCCTCGTTCCGGACTAAATGAAAAATCATGTAGTACGACTGGTCTAAATTTCAATTCGAAAAACCAAACCTTGTGACTGTTTAAAAATGTAAACTAGATCAATAAATTATAAAATTGTATTAACGAATAACTAGAAAACATAGTTTATAAAACAAGAATTCAACACATAAGGTTGTTATATTTGAATTGAATATCTACCACTGACGTTTTTGTTTTTCAAATTGAAAGTCGCAATAAGCCTCGATAACATATCTCTTGATTATTAATTATGTACTTTTTGTTCTTCAAGCTGACTGGTTATTTTTGTCCAAAATCAAGAGATTGAATTTCATGGTTAATCGACAAAAAATGCAAATTGATCTACAAATATTATACATTTTTATTTACTACTTTGAATATATTTATCAACTTTTATTTTTCATATGCGACAATTCAATTTATAAACCCTGTAATACAATTAAGATTGATGATTTTATAGTTCAAGATATAAAGAAAAGCGCAATATATAATGCTATTAAAGTATATAAACATTCTTTTAAATTGGGTTACAATAATATCACTATTAGTCTGATCTTAAAATGGCCTATTTAAGATTATGGCGGCATTTTGAGCTGCTTTACGAAAGTACAAACATCATTTGATAAACGAATAAAACCAACATTTGCATATCTAAAATAAAGTTTAATAAACCTGGTATAAATACAAGTGCATCATGAAAATTTTCAAGTACGTAAAAGAGTATAGAAGCATATCCAAATTTGTATGTCATTTTGCTTGCAAAAAATGGTTGAGAAAAAGACCCAAAATCGACAATGAAATTATGTCAATGCTAATGGCGATCAATTGTTAATACAACGATATTGTGATAATAAAGATATCGAATATTATATGATATTTCCATCATATTTACTATTTTACAAAATATTGTAACTTGAAAGTCAATTTCGAACTATTCCAGAGTCTTTTATAAAAGGACAATATCTGGACAGAGGAATAATTAATGGACATAGTATTTATAATAGATTAATTATAAGTATGACAATAGTTACTTTTTAAAATTTTGGCATCTTTCCATTTATATTTATTTCTAAAATAGTGTGCATCATTTTTTAGCTAATCAAACCCAATTTGCTGCAAAATTGGAAAGTTCACCAAATTTTACGCAAATAATGAAGAACGCAATGCTTTGATTTATTTGTGAAAGAAAGTATTATAAATATATGAATACCGTAAAATTTTGAATTGATTCAAGTAAATTTTGAGTAGAACTTGAAATGAAACGGGAATTTGGCCAACTTGATACCTTAGATAAATAATCGTATAACTTGAATAAAACATCAGTAAAAAAATCTGTAAATTATGTATTTTAATATTCATCAATCAATTAAATAAATAAAATTTCACAATTTTTCGTTTATCTTTGATCGAGATAATTTATTTTCATTTTTGGCGGCTATTTAGTAGACCATCTATAATAAACTTTAAATAATTTCTATTTTTAGCCCATATGTGAGTTTATTTTCGTTCAGAGTAGTCCCCATTTTACTTAAATAATTGGTTAAACAAGAGTGAGAATAATCTAAATTCATTAAAAATTTGGTTGAGTTAAGCAAAGATTCAAAAAGGGACTACTCTGAATAAAGTGCCATATTGAAACCCAATTGATCAAGTTTAGCGTTGTTTCAGCTTTTCAAAAATATCTGGTTGTAAAATTATGACTTTATAGTTACTGTGATCAGTTATTGTTACATTTATCTGGTTACACGGGCTTTATAAAATGGCAATTTATTTTCGTTCAGAGTAGTCACTTTTTGATTCTCTTAATTCATCCAAATTTTTAATGAATTCTCACTCTTGTTCAACCAATTATTTAATAAATGGACTACTCTGAACGAAAATAAACTCCCAAATTAGGCTTAGTGAGAAAACGGAATTAAAAGGGATGTGACGTTCAAAACTCATAAAATAGCCACAAACATAAAATCTCCAACCTTTAACCGAACTCAAAGATGATAATGGACGATACCTACGTGAACCAATTAAGATTAGAAAAGATAGTTAAATGTATTCATCAAATTGAGCACAAAAATTTCTATACTAAAATCGAAAATGGGTATCAAAATCCAAACATATACTTCTATAAACCATTACAAATGTTAAATCATACCATACTCAAATTTCAATCATCGGTTCAATCGAATTTAGAAGATTTTCATTGTGATTTCCAACGGCGTATTTCTATTAACACTGTATCTAACGCTGAATTGAGTATTATTGATGGTTCTGTTACAGACTTGGGTAAACATAAAATTTCTTGTTTGAAAACAGCAAAGATATTAGGTCTCAACATGCCATCAGGCGATGGCACGAAATTAGATAGCAATGTCGTCGAAGGGATTCTAAAGATTAAGAGAAATAATATCTATTCGAAATGGAAATTCCGTTATTGTCATCTCTCTGATAATACTATTTATCAACAAACGAAGAATAGCTCAGATCATTTCAAATTCACTATAACTTCCTCAACTCAAATGAAATTAAACAATAGCAGATTATTAGAATTGACTAATAAATCTTCAGCAGTCAACCCAATAGTCTCGAATGGAGGTGGTGGTAACGGGTTAAGTATTTGGTTCAAAGGTAATGTTGAATTAGGTAATTGGTTAAATGCCATCAAACAATGTATACAATCTCAAGCTTATAGTGATAAAAAACTACCCTTAACTCCAAAGAAGTACTTGACTTATAACAAGAATAAAGTATTAGAATTCGATACTATTAAATCAAACATTGCTATAAGTTAATTTTTATTATTAAATTTGTTCTGAGTTTATAATTAATGAGTGTTGTTTATTGTGTTGGCTTTTGTGCTTCTTGTTCTTCTAATATTGGTTGCAAAGTATAAACCATAGAGACTATACCTACTGCAGCAGCTACGAGTGGTTGATGGTATCGTTTGAGAAAATAAAACATGTGGAAGAAAATTTTTGAAGGAATTATAATGTATTTGGTTGATAAAATGACAAAAAATTTTCGAAAGATGTTTCTATTCTTTTTGAAAAATAAAAACAAATAAATTTAAAGATAATTTTTATTTTATGTATAAATGAAAACAGGTTTAAAAACAGTATAAGGAGTAAGATTAAATAGGTAGTACTAAGCCATATATAAGTACTCCTAAATAATCCACATTCTAACAACTATCCGACTCTAGCTTTCAATATTTTATGTATATTTTGATTAATAAAACATGATTTATGATTTTTTTTTCTTTCAATTCCTTATAGACTTCGCTCACCTTTATCGAATAAGAACAATAGCAAGCCCCTTATATAAATAAAAAAGACATAACCTTTTTATAAGACCATTATTTTTTTGATAAATTTTGCCCTAGATTCTCATTCATTTTTTCACATCAATTTAATTCAATCCTATTTATAAGACAGAGAATTAACTTGAGAAATATCAAAACAAATCTAATAAATTTTAAGAAAAACAGTTTTAAATATTTTCTTGTATAAAATTGTATTTTTCTTTATAATCCAATTCATTTTTTGCAAAAGTTCTATTTGGAATTATAACCGAGGCTTCAAAAATTTTGTCCCAAATGAGTAAATTTTTGAAGAATTATGGTTGAAAAATTTTAATAATTTGGTTGATAAAAATAAAAAATTTCTACTTATATTTCAACCAAAGGATATTTAAATATTTTATTTCCAACTATTTCAACCAAAATATTAAGTTTTCTTCAAAAAGTTCCTTCCATGTTTCAATCGAAAACTGATTTGTTTGGTAAATGATAAAAAATTCCTTAAGTGAAATAATTAATTTGGTATCTCTTTTTTAATCAATTCTTTTAACATCAAATGAATTTCTAATTATTCGAAAATACAGTAATATATTATGCCGTTTTACGCAAAAAGGTAAGCGAATTTTAATTAATAATAAATATGCAAATTAATATCTAGTGCCAAGATTTATATATAATATTTTCTATAAATTAAGCTTTATTTTTAAAGCATATTTGTTTAAATTATTATAATGGATAAGTTACAAAAATTAAAAAATTCAATAACCGATAAAGAACAACGTCTATTTATCAAATTTGGAGTAATTCTAGGCCACAGTTCGGAAATAATACACAAAGAATTGGTTAAAACGATAGGAGAAAAGGCCGATAAATATAATACAGTGAAAAATATGGTTTCCAAGTTTAATAAGGGCCAAAATTGCGTTGAAGACACTAGAGGAGGCGATACAAGTAATCATTTAATAAAAGAAAATACAATTGAGAAAATTAAAGAATATCTTGCTCAAAGTAGAGCCTGGTCGTGCCTCGAACTTTCCATGTTAGTAAATTGTAGCAAAGCTACTGTTTATCGGTATTTAACAGAAGATTTACAAATGAAGAAATTATTGAGCAAATGGGTTCCTCATTTTCTCACACAGGAACAAAGAGAACATAGAGTATTAGCATGTAGATATAATTTGGAGCAGTTATCAAAACAAAAAACCCTAATAAACAGAACATTGGCTATGATGAAACTTGGCTTACTTTATATATGCAACCTCAGCGTAACCTGTCTCGATTTTGAAGAACTAAGGACGAAAGCCCACAACAAATTGTAGCACAATCAAACTATCAGAGAAATAGAATGCTTATACTAGCAATGGATTATAATGGTGTTGCATATTGGAAGCTTTGTGCACCTAAAGAGACGGTAACTTCAGAAGTCTATATAGGCTTTCTTAATGAAGTTTTACTAAAATGACTACCTGATAGAAATTCAAGTATCCTATGTTTTTACAGGATAATGCAAGACCTCATAAATCAAAGCTTGTAATGGATTTTTTTTGATGATAACAAAATCCGCACTTGGTATCATCCTCCATATAGTCCAGGTATAAGTCCACCTGATTTTAAATGTTTTGGTAAATTAAAGAGGAAGTTAAGAGAAAATGATTATGAAAATTGGGAAGAGTTGGAATTACAATTAGAGAGTATTATCCAGGAACTTAATATAAAGGGTCATATGAATGGTATTCAGCAGCTAGCTAAAAGATGGACAGATGTAATAAAATTAGAAGGTTCATATAAATAAACTACAAAGTTTCATTTTTTATATCTCATAATAAATTTTTTATTTAAATTTTTTCCTTTACCTTTCTGCGTGAAACGACGTAATAAAATCAAAAGTTCATAATATCATTTTCAATTCTTTAACGAGAATTATCGATTGAACTTTTATGAATCACTTCTATAAATGCTGGTTAAGTTTGAATATAATCGAGAATTTTTTATTAGTAATTATATCTAAATCTCAGTCGGACAATTTAGTGATGGGGCATAAAAATTCATAATGAAATTTCATCAAAAACTTAAAAACTTGATAAAAAGACATTATATCGATTTTGAATCTTTATTTATGATACAAACACACCATCTAAACCTATTTTTTTCATACTACAGGGTTTGGCAAAATAACTTGGACAAAATTCATCTCAATTGCTTCCTTGGGCTAAAACACACTTTAATAATAAAGATTGGTGTTTCCAGCAGGATTCTGCTTCGGCTCATAGGGCAAAGGAAATTCAAAATTGGTGCAAAAGATTTTTTCCTGATTTTATCACTGTGGAAGATGGCCACTCTATTCGCCGGATCTGAATGCTATGGATTATTCAGTCTGCCTATTATCGAGTCCAGGGCTTATACATCAAGGTACACAACATTGAAATCATCATTGATCCGAGAATGTGACAAATTAACTGTCGAGGAGCTAAGTGCCATAAGCAGTAATTTTTACAGAAGATTAATTGCATGTATCGAGGCTAATGGAGGCCATTTTGAAAAATAATGTATATAATTAAATATTTTGTTACTTTATTAAACTTATATTTTAGTAAAAAAATTTTACTCAATTCTTAAATTGAGATGAATTTTGTCCAAGTTATTTTGCCTAACCCTGTATGATGTTTTGTAATTTACTGCAAAAATTGGTTGAGTTTAATTTCAATTCATTGACTAGAAAATTTTCCAAAACAATGGCAGGAGGGAAAAAGCCAATAAGCGTTGAATGGAATCACTTTAATAAAGTCATAGATAATGGTAAGGTAAGAGCCAAATGTATGCACTATAGTTACTTAAGAGTACCTTTGATTACAAGATTGAAAAAGCACATTTCAACTTGTGAAGGTTTGACTGATAAAAGTAATTAAATAATTTAACAATTAGGGAACAAGAAAAACAATAATAGATTGAATATGACTGATTCAACAAATTCTACTGTAGATTTAACATCAAATGCTGATTCAATCAAATAATTTAATGATGACGATCAAGATTTAGAATCGATCTCTGAAGTACAAAGTCTTTCTACTTCAATCAATAATGAACAAAGCTTGATAACTAAATGTTTAGATTTTAACAATGAAAGAAATCAAGCTTATCTTGAGTACCTTCAATGTAAATGGATGTTCAATTCTGGTATAGCGCTTTCAACCACAGAAGATCCATATTTTATAGAGTTTGTTAAAGCCAACTTATTTATAGAAAAAAGCTATCAAATAGTTTATTAAACACTTATTATAGCGATTCCTATAAAACTGCATTGGAAAAAAGAAAAGACGCTGATACAGTAGGAATTTTAATGGACAGTTGGTCAAATGAGGGTACAATTAACGTCATCATTACAACACCATTGCTGCTTTTGTATAAAAGCGTTTTAGTAGGTGGTAATAAACAAATTACTGAATATATAGCCACCCAAATTAAAACCGTTATTAAAGATATTGGTGAAAAAAAAGTTGGGAGTTTTATATCGGATAATTATGGGAATTATACAGCAGCAGCTCAACTTATTAAAGATAAGTATAAACATATAGAAATTCTGAATTGTAGCGCGCATACACTCAATTTGCTTTTTACAGATATGTGTAATACTAGAACTTTCAATAGTACGATTGAAGATGCTAAGAAAGTTATTCACGATATCAAATACACTCAATTATTAAACAATGTTTATAATAAAAAGATCGCACCATCCAGTAATGCTTCTGACACTCAATCTTAAACATCCTCATCTTTACTTGCTGAATCTTTACCTGGAGTTACTATAATGAATGACGATGATACAGAATCCTTGGTGGATATAGAGTTCCTAAATAGCTTGGAATTTATTACCTATGAAGAGATTGCGGAAATTGAAGATCACCAAAATACATCTCCATTAACTTTACTCATGCCAAGTAAAACACGATGGGCTTCTATTTATTATTGTCTTAATAGATTGTATAACTCTCGTCAAATCATCAAAGATTTAGTTGCTAAAAAGGCTACCTTGTTCAAACTTGATGTTAGAAAGATATATATTTTTGGCGTAAGGTAGCATCTCTGATAAAATTTTTGAAGTCAATAGCGGATGGTATCTTATATTTAGAATCTGATAATATGCGTATAAATGGGGTCTTTTATTATATTTTCTCAATTTATAAATCTATAAAGGATTTACAAAATTACTATAGATCTAGATGTATATGAAAAAATTCTTAGCTTGTTCTTAGTCAGAAAGGAGATACTTATTAAGCCTATTCATCTTGCTGCTTATTTACTTGATCCTAAATATAAAGTAGAACATTTATATTTTGAAGAAGTAGTAATTGCAACCGAGGTTATAAAGAAAAAAGTGAAAAGGAGATTTCCTTCTACTCTATTTATAGCAATGGACGAATTAGCACAATATAATGATATCAAAGGCGTATTCTCAAGAGATTGGGTGTTAGAAAAAATTAAGAAGAATGAACCTATTCATTGGGTTGTTTTTTAAAGTCGCAATTAGCCAAAGTAGCTGTTGAAATTCTTAGCATACATCCTACTACTGCTTCCGTACAGAAGAGATCTTTTAGCAAGTTTTGTTTTATTCACTCAATCAAAAGAAACAGATTATCTTTTGAAAAGGGATTTATGTCACATTTCCTTCAATAATAGAGCGTTGAATAGAACATCTAAAGATGCTAAAGAGTCTAATTCCAATGACGTTGGAAGCTTTAAGCCATTGGAGGAAGATTGTGTAATGGATGTGTCATCTGAGTTTGACGGCTATGATTCGGTTCATTGACGATTTAATTACTGGACTTTGAACCTAAAAAGAGCATCCTTTTTAATAAAACTATTTATCACAAAATATTATGCATGATTAGAGCTTTTTATATGCCAAATTTTATCTCTCGAAAAGTTTCAATTCGGTCCACTTGAATTTTGATTGATATTTTTGACTTTCTAAAAGGATAAATATTTATTTTTATGAATGTATCAAAAGATGTATAACGATCTGAATACACCCAATTATATTAAATTTCACTAGCATTTACCCTATATTTACTGCAAGCGCTTAAGTTACACAAAATTCAATGAAATTTCATTGAATGAAAAAACATTGATTTTCTTCATCACTAGGACAATTCATCTGCTCGTTGTAACAAAGATTGTGAGTTTAATCTCGTCCACGGTTAATATAACGATAGAGTTATTGATGCATTTTTTGTCTTAGTAAAACATTTTTTTTGATATTGTTGCTTCTTTTAAAAGCTTAATTTTCTTTATAATGCTATCGATGCAAAGGTGATACTTATTTTCTAAAATAAATAAAATATTTTCAAATCATCAATTTATCAAACATATTGGCTTTTATTACTTCCTATTTGGCTTAAATTTTATTGTCAAAGTTGGATTTTTTCTAAAATTATAATTGAATGACTAAGAACTTTTTAATGTCCTCTTTTCGTTTATGAGAAATTTTAGAGTAAATTTTGTGAAAAAATAGATAGTCATATTGGGTTCGCAAGATTTATGAGATAATCGATTAGATATATTTCTTCATCAATCACATGAAAATGAGCTCAAATTCGGTAATTGATTATCTTTGATAAATTGCATCAAAATATGGCAAAACTTGATATCTAAATATAGTATTTTGATTAGAAACCAAAAATTTCAATCACAAGCATTTATAGTCTTGCTCAAGGGTAAAGTCATTTGAACTCAATTTTAGAAATCTAATCTTTTTTGATACACCCAGATAAAGAAAGCTAACACAAACATAATGAAATTAAGAAGTATAAAATCCAAACCAAACACAAAGTCATCAATCAATAGACAATATAGTAATATGCGTTTTCAAGGCATGTCATGGAATAAGATTAAGAAATTTAGTGACAAATTTCCACGAATAACTTTAACTATAACCAATTGTATACTCGGTGGTATATCTGACATAATAGCTCAAACAGCAACCTCCAATGAGCCCAATTTCACTTTGGATTATGCTCGTTTAGGTCGCTTTATGGTGTTTCAAGGGATTATGGCACCTCTATGTTATAATTGGTTCTTGATATTAGAACGATTATACCCATTTAACACCAAAGTAACCAAAAGACACTCTTTATTATCTCAAGATGGTAAAACTACTAATGTACCACCATTTTGGTTGCAATTGATTAAAAGAGTCTTTACAGACCAATTAGTCTTTGCACCCCTAGGGACCCTGGCCTTTTTCTCTTTTATGGCCTATTTTGAAGGCTTGGATATTTGTTATAAACTCAAGACTACGTATTTTCAAGCTCTCATGAATGGTTGGAAAGTTTGGCCTTTAGTTCAAATGGTGAATTTCTTTTACATTCCATTGATGTTGCGATTACCGTTTGTTAGTTCGGTTGGTATAGTTTGGAATACCTATTTATCTTATCTAAATTCTAGAACACCAAAGTTATAATAATAAAACACGCTTATTCATTTATAGCTGCTATAGAAAAAGTTAAATTTAATATTTTCTCTCAAATGGCGGAACTGATTTACATTCCTTTTCATCCAAAGTATTGAATTGAACCTTCCTGTATGTCAAATCCACTTTGCCAGTCGATTGTTTTGATATCGTATGTTTCATCCAATTCTCATCATCTCTTTTTTGGAAATCATCTCTAGCATGAGCTCCTCTAGATTCTTTTCTAGCTTCCGCAGATATCATAGTTTGACAAGCATTAGTTAAGAGATTCTTCAACTCCCAAGCTTCTACCAAATCAGTGTTCCAAATCAAACTACGATCAGTTAATTTCAAATTGGAATATTGATATTGATAAAATTCATCATTAATCTTATAAATCTCATTACAGCCTTTCTTAAGGGAATCTTGAGTTCTAAAAACTGCAGCATATTGTTGCATAGTTTTCTGCATTTTCAATCTCATATCCGCAATCGAAATCTTTCCTTTGGTATTCGTTCTCAATTTATGAAAATCCTCCAAGGTCCCCTTACCATGATCAGGTGCTAACTTTGCAGAATGCGTGGCATTTGGTTTACAAGTTTTAGCAATATGATGCGCCACAGCTCTACCAAAGACGACAATATCCAATAACGAATTAGCACCCAAACGATTAGCGCCATGAACACTTACCGAGGCAGCTTCACCAGCAGCATAAAGCCCTTCAACGATTTTATCCTTACCATCCGAGAAATCGACAACTTGACCTGTATAGAGTGTTGGGATACCACCCATATTATAATGCACTGTGGGTAATACAGGGATTGGTTCTTTAGTGACGTCAACGCCAGCAAAAATAGCTGCAGTCTCACTAATGCCAGGCAATCTTTCTTTCAATACTTCAGGGGGTAAATGTGAAAGCTGAAGATAACAATGGTCTTTTTTAGGACCGCATCCACGACCTTCATTGATTTCCATCGTCATTGATCTAGAAACCACGTCCCTGGATGCCAAATCTTTCGCAGTAGGGGCATAGCGGGTCATAAACCTCTCTCCTTCTTTATTCAGCAAATATCCACCTTCACCTCTAGACCCTTCTGTTATGAGACAGCCAGCTCCATAAATGCCAGTTGGATGAAATTGGACGAATTCCAGATCCTGCAGCGGTAAATTTGCCCTGGTTACCATAGCATTACCATCACCAGTACATGTATGCGCACTAGTACAACTAAAATAGCTTCGACCATAACCGCCTGTAGCTAATACTGTATTATGAGCCTGAAATCTATGTATCGTGCCATCTTCCATGTTCAATGCTATCACACCAATACATTTCCCCGAGTCCATGATTAAATCGAGGGCAAAATATTCGATGAAATACTCTGTATTATGGCGTAAGCTTTGGCCATACAAAGTGTGCAAGATAGCATGGCCTGTACGATCAGCAACAGCAGCACACCTATGGGCTTGACCACCTTTACCAAACTCCAAACTTTGCCCACCAAAAGCTCTCTGATAAATCTTGCCTTCCTCCGTACGAGAAAACGGTACTCCATAATGTTCTAACTCAATAACTGTATGAGGTGCTTCTTTACACATATAATGGATAGCGTCTTGATCTCCTAACCAATCACTTCCTTTAACCGTGTCATACATATGCCAACGCCAATCATCCTTGCCCATATTCCCTAAAGCTGCATTAATTCCACCCTATATCAAAGGTTAATGGATGTTAAGGGAGAGCTACTTGCGCGGCAACTGTATGCGAACGTGTTGGAAATAATTTTGTTATACAGGCTGTTTTAAACCCTGCTTCGGCTAATCCAAATGCAGCTCTCAAGCCTGCTCCACCAGCACCAACAACTACAGCATCATATTCATGGTCAATTATAGTATAATCTTGGGATTTATCAATAGAAGCTTTTAATGGGATTAATGAATTAGAGAAGCACCGCCTTATGTTCATTTGTACTTTCTATATTAAAAATTGTCCAAGTTGGGACTTTTATACTTTTATGCTTGCTCGGAACATCGCTTTCTTTATCAAAGATTAAAATTGGACCAAATTGGACAAATTAGTTACGACCCAGGGCTTCCGAATTATCCCGACGCATATCATGACTGTTTATGCTCCATTTTAGTAATGTTTTGAGGCATACATAAGTGCTTCTCAGCCTTTATCATATCTATAAGCTGACTTTTTACAGAAACTTAGTGATTCAAAAAAAGCTTTTCACCAGCTACAAGCAAACGAGGCATTGTTCAGTGCTTTCGGAAAAAAGAAGTGATATATTAATAATATTTTTTATTATAAATCTTATCCAATAAGAGAGCTGAGAAGTTGAGATACTAAAAAAAGTAAACTTAAATTACTCTCAAAAGAAGAAATAAGTGAAAAAAGAGAAATAAAGTGTGTCTAAAAATGATCACCGATACTACTTTGTAAAGTAGGAAAAAATGTATGAGTTGAATATAAGCTTGAATAGTGAAATTCTAAAGATTAAGCTGTATTACTGCTCTGGAAAATAATTCATCTGAGTTGTGAAATTCTAAACTGTACTACTGAAAGTTCATTTCGTTTTGAAAACAGGTGCGTTATGAAAGTTCAACTGAGCTGAAGTTCAATTTGTATACATCGTTATGCTAAAAGTTATCTCTAGTTACTAAGCCAATCCTCTTATATAAGGTTGTGGGTTTAGTTCAATTCATTTCAGATGGTTTATCGTGGGTTCTAATATTATCCCAAATTATAGCTTTTAAAATTTTGGTGATTCTCATTGAAGTCTAAAAATTATATTAGTATACCCTGAATGAGCTCTTTTGATTATTGCGTAGGAATATTGTACATTTTTGAACTCTTTTCAAAGTTATTGTGAGGAGCAGTTGGAAGTTGAATTCAAGAAAAAACTTCTGCGGCTGAGATATTTATACTTGAAACGAGGGGCCAAGTCTAGCACCCTAATATTGAATTCGATTTTGCCGCATTTGGTTATACTTTTGCTCATTTATTACCATTTTATTATTAGAAGGGATAGTTTTAATAGTTGCCTTATTTTATGGCTTTTGTTTAGTTTGCATTTGAGTTTTGTAAAAGATGAAACAAAATACAAATCTGAAACGGTTTCATCCAAGTATTCATATTGATTCTTTTCTAATGTTTGTGGATTGCCACATTACACGGTTTTATATCTCTTTTTGGGCGTTTTTAAAAAGTTAACACATCTATTAGCTTCTTAGAATGGCCTTTTGTCATTCTTGGAAATTATAGAAGAAGTCAGGATATCTCAGACAGTTAAGTGATGATTCATCTTATTTATGCAATAAAAAGATGGAATATTTTTTTAGAAATAACAGATCTTTTGATTATCAAAATACAGTCTTGCTTTTTCTAAAAAGAAAATTCAGCAGTCTTTGAGTATGGTGAAGCACATACTTTGAAAACTGGTACAAAAAATAGAAGAGATATATGGCACTTTATTTTCGTTCAGAGTAGTCCCTTTTTGATTCTTTGCTTAACTCAACCAAATTTTTAATGATTATTAATCAACAAATTATTTAAATAAAATGGGGACTATTCTGAACGAAAATAAAGTGCCATATTTAATCAAGTGGTTGTATTATAAATATGAAAAATTATCTTTAGGAACATTGCACTGATTTTAAAATATTCCAAAAATCCCACATTCTTGCCATCAGCAAAATGGCATGTATTTTTTATAGCTTCTTCATTATCTTTAGAGAACTTTTTAATAGAGAAATCATCAGAAGAGTGCTTCAAATCTTTAAGCTTAGTATTTAACATGGGAAAACCAGGAAATATGAGTCCCTGGAAGACAAAGTGAAGAGCTGAACTGATTCAAATAATTCGGGTAGCTTAGCAATAGGGGAACCGACAAAGCCTGAGATTGATCTTATAACAGTGGTAGGGCTGGGGATTTGAGGGAGCTCTATCCCCTCCCCCAGCAAATTAAAACAAGAGAGGACCTAGGGGGTTTAAGTGGTGTTTTTCGCCAAAAAATACCAATAATAAAAGATGAAGTCATGTATTTTTGTTATAAAAAGGATTTTTCACACAGCTTTATCTATATAATTAATAAAAATTTTCTTGGATTATAAAGTTTTATATTATCCAAATAGATGGGAAATTTTTGCCCCTCCTGGTCACGCAATCCTGGCTCTGCCCCTAGCTTATAACAAGAAGAATGTTTCACTATAAGCAGATCTGTAGAGTATGCAAAATCTGGTCTATTAGTCCGAATATGGCTTATTTTTTATAGAGAGCAGGATCTAATTTCCAAAGTCGAATTTAATAATTGAATTGGTTAAAAAATGACCAAAATTGGATCAAGAAGAATTGATCACCATATTTATCTTATGGATTTATATAATTGTTGAAATAACTCACTTTCTTCAAGTTTAGAAAGTTCTTATAAATCACACCAATCAATATTTCGTTTACTTAATCTAGAGACCTCGAAAAGCTTTGGCTCTGCGAGCCAAAAATTTCCAATTTGGAGGTTTTGATAATTTAAAAGGATCACAAAGTATTTGTGAGATATAAAAAGTTTTTTACTTTTAGTTTTTCAAACCTGGAAGCAAGAGTCATAATATCTTGTTCATAAATTGATTATTTGACTTCTTCAAAGTATACAAAATATCTTAACTTTGAACTTATACACATTTAAAAAAATCATAGTTAAAGCACGCATTTATATGGATAAAAAACATTAGCAATCAAAAACGAGACTTTAAATATTATAATAAATTAGGCAAAGAATTCAAAATATTGAAACAACATTTTTTATTGAATTATTTTTGTTCCTAGTTTCTGTAATCATATTATTTAGTTTTGACAGTAATTGTAGTCAGTTATTCAGGACTATCATGTCACTATAAATAAATTCATTTATATTAAAAGATATTCCAGACTTTTCTATGTTCAATGAAATTGAATTTTCACCAAATTATTACGCACAGAATCAGACACGAAATAATATTTAATATCAATTTGCTTACATCTTGAATGATTCTCGGTGGTAGTAATAAAGAGATGACGTCGGTATTATCCTCGAACAGCTCCATTGCAGATTTATTGCAAAATCCAAATTTTGCAATAAATTGCGAGCCCATATAATTTTTTGGACTGAGGCCGATGCAGTGATGTGGCACAATATTTTTGAAACATTATTCTAATTGGTCGAGAAATTTGAATGCATAAAATAGTAAATAAATTCAAGTATTTACTATCCATAAAATATGTCTTAGCTATATTTCTTGCCATTTTATTTGCTTCCTCAATCTATTTTCACTATGATGAAATAATTATGCTTCAAAAATAAAGTGCCATATATTTATAACATTAATTTATTTTATAAATTATGAAAATTCTTTTATTTTGTGACTCACCAGTTTCACAACCTGAGACAACGGTTAAATGAGAAAAAGATAGGAGAAAAGAACGAGGATTAATAAATATAACCCTAAACTAAAAAAAATAAAACATCAAACATTCAAAAAGTATAAATAACAACTCAATCTATCAGGATTTCATCACAAAAATGAACTCTTTAATCTTATCTCTCATCTTCACTTCATTGAATGCACAAAGCACTAATGCAAATTCAGGAGCAAGTAACAGTGGTTCAGCTAATTCTGTTGGTGGAGGAGCGTCTTCTTCCTCATCAGGTGGATCATCAGCAAGCTCAAATTCTGGACCAGGTTATTCCGGATCAACATCCAACTCTGGAGCATCAGGATATTCCGCTGCAAATGGATTTTTAACATCAGCAAATAATGGAGTAAGTGGCAGTTCAAGTGGTGGTGCTTATAATCCTTGGGGTATCAATGGAGTCACTACTTATAATAACCCTAACAGTGGATCCAGCTCTAGCCCTGGTAGTTCTTCTGCTGGTTCAAGCATTGGTACTGGAGCTACTTCGTATTCTTATACTCCATTCTATTACTGAAATTAAATTATCTTATTGAATTTTTCATCTTTTTACATCTACTTTATCTTTTCTCGAGTTTCCTCATGAATTGTATAGCATGTCCGGGAAATAGGGAGATTAAATAAGATTTCCATTTTTAGTTAAATAATCAAACTAAAATAAACAAAGTTTAATAAAAAGTTAAGCAATTTAGACTTCTAAAAAATAGCATCTATTAAACCTATCATGCCTTTATATCCAATTTTTGTAAGGTTTTTGTAGGCATAGTTCATCCAGCTTATTCCTATTTCTGCGTTGTTTCGGATGATATTTTGGACCAAAGTTTCTTGAACCCTCTTAAACTTTTTGGCGTACTTCGAAGTGTCGAATATTTTCTTTTATAATTTGACCACAGCATTTTAATTCTTCTGGCGTGTGGTAAATTAGGTGTGCTTTTATCTTTAGCCACAAATTCTATACTTTTTGAGGCCAAGTAGTCGGTCACAATTGTGGCGTAATGAATCGAACCAAGATCACGCCAAAACAAAACATCTTCAAATTCGTGATATTTAAGGATAAATGGAACTAATATATTAATGATGCATTCTCGAAGGTAGGTTTCTGAATCCAGAGTACCTTCTTTAATATATGAATCTGAAACATTTCCAAATTCGTCAATAGCTTGCCAAATCAAATATTTCTTGGGAAATTTGGACAGAGTCTTGTTTTTATGTGATAATCTACATTTTTTTGGCCTTTAGAATGATAAAATATACATCCTGGAACTTGAGTAGGATCAAAAGTCACATAAGTTTCGTCATTTAAAATAAGAGTTTTGCGTAACTGATTTTGATAATCATGTCGACATCTAGCTTTCGCTCTACTTTCCTGGTTTTTAATATACTTTGTAGCTTTCTTTCTTGTCCTAATTTTTATCCCCAACTTTTTTACCTTAATATCAGATACAGTAGACTTTGACATATTAAGTTCATTTGCCACATTCCTTATAGAAGTTCTTGGATCCTTCTTAAAAATTTTCTTTATAGAATTTGCATTAAAAATTGATTTTTTGGAAACTGTCCGCCCTGGAATATTTTTATAACTCACTTGGTCATAATCCTCATATCTCTTTATTATTTTATATATCGTTTTTTTGGAGTACATTCTCGCACAAGATTCTCGACAGTCATTTTCTTACTATTTTTAGCAACGTTTTTATAAAAGTGAATAAAACGCGTTGCAAAGCCTTCATTTTTTATACGATTCATTTGGATTCAAAGATTTAGTTAGAATTCTGGTTATATAATTATTTCGAATTAGTTTAAATTTATATAAATATTTAGAAAATTGGCCACTTATAATAAAAGTGTGGCAAAATC
Organism: Holacanthella duospinosa; assembly: GCA_002738285.1. Classification (NCBI taxonomy): domain Eukaryota; kingdom Metazoa; phylum Arthropoda; class Collembola; order Poduromorpha; family Neanuridae; genus Holacanthella; species Holacanthella duospinosa. The sequence goes on along the minus strand of NIPM01001323.1, from coordinate 2,405 downwards.
AATCATGAAACTTATTCTCCTTATTTTCCAGACATCCTATAATCTAAAAAGTTAACTTTAGTTAAATAAAAATTTATAAAAATCATGTATTATTTTGAATAATTTCTAATGATAATCATCAATTGACGTCAAATTTTGAATCATTTCTATTATATGAGCATTTTAAATTTGTAAAAGAACGAGATATTTGGATAGTTAGAAAATTGTCATTCCTGATCAAAGATGCTAGATTTTATATTTTTATTTAGAATATTTAATAACTATTCATGTTTATAAATAACAATTCTTCAAATTACAAGGTGGCGCAAGTAAATTTGGACATTTTTCTAATAAAATAGAAATAACTCAATAACTTCTATAGATAAAAATATAACAAAATTTTATTTGTAACATTTAAATAGTAGTAATCAGTGCTTCCACCACTAGCATTTAGAATTTCTTGGATTCTTTTTGGAAAAGAGCGACTGATATTTTAATTGTGTTCTTATCAATCTCGCTCCAAGCCTTTTCAACTCTTTTGATTAATTCTTCCCTATTTCTTGATCAAGGGTTTTTATGGATGGATTCTTTAAGAATACTTTATAGATGTTCTATTGGATTCAAATCTGGGCTATTGCCTGACCATTTTCCTTTGCCCCATACGGTTTGAATATTTGATTTTAAAAGTTGCATATTATCTTTTGTTCCATAAATGGAGCTCCATCTTGAACTAAAGTCGCTTTTTTATTATAAATTACTTTTGGGGTCTTTAAAGCTTCTATATATAGGAATGATTTTGTCCTGATAATATTTTCCTGTTACTTTTTTGTCTGTTTCAACAATATGTAATTTTGTCAAACTATTTGCACCCCCACTAACCATAATAAAAAGTGCATTTTTGGGCAAGGTGTTATTGGAATCTGGCTTTTTTCGCTTGTATAACATGGATTAGTCCTTTTTTAATTGGGTATAAAGTTAAATACGAGATTCATCAGTAAATAAGATATTATCAACTAATTCTATTGCTCTTGGGTCTTTAGTTAAAAACCCTGCATTTTTAACAATTTGACCAAACTTAATTCTATTATCGATATTTTTTGACTTAAAAGGGGTTAATTTTGTCTTGAATAAGCATATTTCCCCCAATTTGTAATTTTCTATATCTTTACACTGTTCTACTTATAGTTTTGTTACATTTTTGATAGCTTAAACTAGAATTCAACTTGGTAGCGCATTTTCTATCAGAAACTCCATGTTTTTTCATATTAAGCTTTGTAAATTTTTTAGTGTTTGCGCAAAGTTTTCTATTCCACAAGACCCTTTTTTCCTCATCGTTTTGCCTTTTTTCATATTGTAAACAGATTGTCGAGAGCATTTTAGATGAGGCGATATTTCTGTAGGGAACATTCCAGCTTCTAATAAACATTTTATTCTTATTCTATTTTGATATTCAATAGATATTTTTATTTTCCATTTTGAAAAGTTATTTATTTTAAAAAAATAAAAGTGGCTAAATAGATAAGGGTGTTTATTTTTGTTCAGAGTAGTCCCCATTTTACTTATTAAATAGTTGGTTGAACAAGAGTGAGAATAATCTAAATTCATTAAAAATTTGGTTGAATTATGAAGAGAATCAAAAAGGGACTACTCTGAACGAAAATAAAGTGCCATATTTTTTATTACCACCCATCGCAAAAATTAGAGTGTCCAACTTTACTTCAGCCACTCTTTATTTAGAGTCGAAAATAGGGAAATGTGAAACTCGAAATTTTTAGATTCAGGAGCGAAAATATAATATATATATTAGCACTATAACTTTTAAAGTATTTTTCTTTGTACTCTTTAGCAATTTGGAAGGAAATTTTTGAAATCATAATTTTTTGGTTGAAATAGTTGGAAATAAAATATTTAAATATCATTTGGTTGAAATATATATAGAAATTTTTTATTTTTATCAACCAAAATAGCTTTTTATTAAAACTTTTCAACCATAATGATACATTTTAAGAATTTACTGATTTTATCAACCAAATACATTATAATTCCTTCAAAAATTTTCTTCCATTTGATATAAAAATTATTTTAAAGAAGGTTATAAATGAAAAATATTTTTCAAAAGATTTTAGGAGAAATTTTTTGTAATCAGAAAATATAACAAAAATTGCGTTTTTGTTCATCTTAATAAAATTGAAAAATCTGGTGTTATATTTTATATTAAAATCACATATGGGACAAAATTTTTGAAGCCTCGGTTATAATTCTAATAGAATTTTAATAAAAAAACAATATTCAATAATAAATATTGTCGTAAAACGACAAAATATAAAGAGTAAAAATAGATATGGCCATTTTATCGTAAAAAGACCATTATTTTATTATTTAAAAATAAAATGAAAAATATTGGACAAGTTGTGATAAAGATTAAA
>NIPM01001322.1:0-21591 GCA_002738285.1 Holacanthella duospinosa | reverse complement strand
CGTTTTAATGTGTGCAGTATAGTACTCGAAGAGGCGGATATTCCTGCATAGGTCTTGAGTTCTCGCTGTATTTATGTAGAGGTGGTGCATTTACCACTTGTTGCTAATCTTCCAATATATTATTCATCATACTTATCTAAGACCTGAGGACGACCTATTATAGGCTCTGGAGTATTTTTTCAACTCTATTTATTACTCTGGACACTGTTGCTTGTGAAACTCCAACAATTTCAGCTATTTTTCTTGAAGATTTTCCATTTAAAGCAAGTTCGTTAATTCTTGTTTCAATTTTCTTCAATGTTCTTCTTGTCATACCAAATAAGCCTTAATACCTTCTGCTAAGGATTTGAAATAAAAATGAACAATTTTGCGGTATTTTAGAATGTTCTAGAATGAAAAATTTGTAAATTTAAAAAATTCGTCAAAACACTGAATTATCTACTTTCAATTTTGAGTAATCATATCTCTATCAATAATAAAAGATATCTATAATATTTAGATATGTTATAGACAAAGGCTGTATCTATTTATTATATGACTATTGGCTTGCTTGAAGTCAATGAGTAAGTACTTAATGGTAAATTCAAGCTTAAAGGGTTTGTGACAATCACTTTTGATGGGCAGTGTATAACTAAGGCTTCAAAAATTTTGTCCCATTTTTAGAATTGTTAACCCTATTCTGACTATGTTCGAACCATACGTTAACAGTTGTGTTGGGCAAAAATGCCTAATTGCGCTAATTTTATATTTTTGTTATAAATGAATATAAAAATTAAATAAAAAATGGATTTAAATATAAAAATAAGTTGTATTTTGAAGTTTTTATTAAAAGGAAAATTATTATTGGCAACAATTGCATACTAAAACGGAATGAAATTTGCAAATGGCATTTATTTTTGGTTTTTGTTAATGATGTATATTTTTTAGAGTAATTCGGTCTATCTTTCAAATTTTCAACGCATACTTTGCATCTTTTCCTATCTCTATTTTGTATCTCTACCTCTTGAAAGTCGGATGGTATCTTCATAATAAAGATGAGCATTTTTCTTAATGTAGATTCTTTTAAATTATTTCTAGGTTTTTGTTGTATAAACGGAATTGTTAGTTTTAAAACTAACGACCACCTAAAATCAAATGAATTCATATTTTGAGGGATCTTTTCATTTGCCAACCCGAAAAGTGTCATCGAATTTACTCTGGCAGTATCTAAAATATAAGAAAAAGCTACAGAGGCCCATTTTCTAGATTTGACTTTACTTGAATAATAACTAGTTCTTTGATCTACAATGTCAGTTCCACCTTTCGAAAAATCATAAAATTTATAAATTGAAGGCTTTATTTTTTCCGTCATCTTTTGTCACACACATTATAGGGGGCATTTTAGTAATCATAAGAACATTTCTTTTTCCAGAGCTTTTCGTATTCACGATGTATGAGCATAATACAATATTCTTTTCCCAAAAATACTCAGAACTAAAATCTTCTTTTCCAGTTAAATCTTTAACTTCTTTTGGAATTCCTGATCTGTTTATGTTGATAGTACCAACCATACTGATATTATTTAAAAGGAGCCATTCAGCTATCGGAATTGAAGAATAAAAACTGTCCATAGTGATATTTCTACCTTTGAGGTCAGCGAAATTATTAAGTCCATTTACAAGTGATTTCACACATTCATCTGTACCATTAACATAATATTCACATTTTGAAATAAATCCAAGGGGTTTTCCAGAATAAACATTAGAAAAGTGAGTATAAAGCACTCTGGCAGAATTTATAGATCTAAATAAGAATCCGAACTTTGATGGCTTATTTTTATTGAACTTTTTAAATCCAATTTGAGTTCTTAGTTTCATCTAACGACAAAAAATCGTGAGGATCCATTGCAGTAGCACAATTATTATTGAATATTTCAAATACCTTACGAAATGCCGAAAACCTGTCAAATTGCCAATTTTTTTCTTTGATGTAGGGATTTTCAAATGAAATCATGCGTTGTAAAAAGACGAATCTGTTTTTTCCAAAACAAGTACCAAAGATAGGATGTCCTATTTCATCGCCTAATAAATGATCAACAGAGAATAGACTCCAGTTTAGAAGTCCTCTTGCATAAGTTAAGCCAATAAATGCTTTCATTTCGTCAATAATTTTATATTTAACATAGGAATACTTGATAAAAATTTGTGGATTTTCAGCAATAAAATTTCCTATATTTATATTTTTTGAGTCTACAATAACTTTCAGAATATCTTCACTTATTATCATCTGCCACGCTTCTATTTCGGTTAAATTTTTATTGAGTTTTGATCATTGATTCCCATTTATTATGAGGTGCCTAGGTCGTCTTCTGACAACAGAGGGAGGTTGGTTAGACCAATGTTTTTGCTCATTTACTCCAGGGCTTGTGCCATAATTTTTTACTAAGTTGATAGGCTCACATTTATCAAAATTTTCTGTCCAAAGATTTGTCAATACTATTCACTAATCTTTTTTTGTTAGAATTTTTTTATTTGGTATTTTGGTAGGTATTATATCTTCTTTTTCGCTTTCATTTTCTATTTCATGCTCATAATAATCTTCATTTTGTCCATTTTTATAAGTAAAAAATTCTTCCACTTCTAACAATTCATCCATATCATTACTATCAGATAAAAGCAAGTCATTGATGATCTCTTGTGATTTTCTATCTTTGAATATTTCTTGTATGTAATTATATTCAATATTCAGATTAAAAACTTGATAAAAATTCATGATAATGTTCTATTCTTTTTGAGCACGAACTTTAAAACTTCACAAATAATAAGAAAATACAAATAAATATACAACAATATTTGTAAATTTAACTATTCTCTTTGTAATTCACATTTTTCTCTATTTTACATATATTTTTAACTGATATTAATAATTTGAATTCTAAGATCCAACAGTTCAGTCTGGGAAAACAGTTTTTGCTACTCTCAGAGATGATCTAAGTTTCTATTTTATAAATAATACATTTTATTTCGAAACTTATGAAAAGTCAAGAAAATAACTATTATTGGGGCTTAATAATTTAAAGAATAAAGCTCGGTTGGACATTTTTGTCCAACATAGTCGGGGAATAGGGTTAAGCCTAAAACCTTAAATTCATCTGTAACTTCATAATGCCCGTTATATCTACAATGTAGTAAAACCGATACTTTCTTTACAGTTGGAAACTTATTTATAATTTTCTCCAATCTATCAAGTTTCTGATGTTAAAACTATAGGAGAGGGTTATGTTCTCGACATTCATTGGTTTGATAATATGGGACAATATTTTTGAAGCCTCGGTTATAATTCTAGAATATTAGTGATCATAGTGAAAATAGGTTGAGGAAGCAACTAAAATGGAAAGAAATATAGATAAGATATATTTTATGGATAGTAAATACTTGAATTTATTTTCATTCTTACTATTTTATGCATTCAAGAATCTAAAATTCCTCGACTAATTAGAATAGAATTATGTAAGAAAATAAAGTGCCATATGGGACAAAATTTTTGAAAGATATTTCTATTCTAATTAGTCGAGGAATTTTAGTTTCTTGAATGCATAAAATAGTAAATAAATTCAAGTATTTACTATCCATAAAATATATCTTATCTATATTTCTTGCCATTTTAGTTTCTTCCTCAACCTATTTTCACTATGATGCACTAATATTCTATAATTAAACCGAGGCTTCAAAAATTTTGTGCCATATATGAATAACCAAATTGGAGTTTTTTTAATCTCCTATATCTGAAAAAAACATGAGATCTTCATATTTTATTTATAATTTGAAAACCTTTTTGAGGCTTTAATTCAACTAAAATATGGCACTTTATTTTTGTTCAGAGTAGTCACTTTTTGATTCTCTTCTTAATTCAACCAAATTTTTAATGAATCTAGATTATTCTCACTCTTGTTCAACCAATTACTTAATAAGTAAAATGGGGACTACTCTGAACGAAAACAAAGAGCCAAATTTAGATTCATTAAAAATTTGGTTGAATTAAGAAGAGAATCAAAAAGAGACTACTCTGAACGAAAATAAAGTGCCAAATTTAGATTCCAGGATTTTTTATCAGTTTTTGATTTGTAAATTTCATAAAAACAAGGTAAGGAATGTGATTTCAAGTAACTAAATTGATAAAACAAAAAACAGAAAATTCAAAGATGATTTAAATTAAATATGCCTTATAATGACATATTGTCACTTCATTTTCTGTTCTTTCTTTGACGTAATCGTTACATTCATAGCAAAATTCAGTCGATTTGAGTGAGAAAACAGTTAATGCCAAAAGCGATAAAGAAAGAATTCAACAATGAAGTCGAAAAAATACAATATCTAACTAAAAAGTAGCCACTTCAAACTTACATATTTATTATTATAGCCATGTTTATTATAAAAAACATCAAGAACAATATCAAGATTCTAAATGTCTTTCAGAAATTCTAACAAAGAATTATAAAGGAAACATGATCACATTCAAAGTTTTCCAATCAATTAATCGTATTTTAGAATGATATTAATGGTTATTTTAAAACTGTATTTCAAGTTACTATATCTGATCCGGACCTATTTTCAATAGCTAGGATTTTGTATAATAAAGTACAAAATTTGATAATGAGAGCGAAACCAAACGTACATATTTAAAAATTAAAAGCCTCTAAATAGGGTAATGAATATACAGGAAATGGCGATATTGAATTTAGGAAGAAAGCTTTGATCTTAGAAATCAATGGAAAGTATTTATTTTCTAGTGCTAAAGATTACTCATCAGTCGATAAAGATGGTAACACCATACCATTAATTTACCATATATTTAAAAATAGAGGAGAATGTGGAGAAAATTAACCTATTACCATTGAATGAGCCAATCATAGCCAAGAATATCGAATCAGTATCAAATTCCAATTTCGTTAAATATGAGCCTTTTTCTACTAGAACAACTCCAAGTATATCTACTCCTGTTCGAGTTTTTTATTGATAGTTGACGTTATGGATTATGGTTATTTTGCTTCGTTTGCACCAGCTTATGATAGTAGACAGTCAAATATTACCTATGAAGATCATTTGTTGCTTAAAGCTGAAATGAGACGTACTCTTAAAAATATAATATAATATTTAGCTCCTGTTATTGATTGTGATCTACTGGAGACTTTGGGTATTGATACAGGCTTTGTTTCTACTTTAAATAATGGGCGTGTTGGGATTAATAAGATTGAAGAGTTTGTTATTGATTCTGAGAAGCATCTTCTCGATATCAATAAAGATATTTTGCTCTCTTTACAACAATGGCAAGATTGGAGAATGAAATATAAAAGTACCTCTATTACAGCTCAAGAACATAAACTCGGTATCTTTCTTCATTTAAAATTTTGTTAGTTAAGGCTTTTCATGATAATTCGGTTCTTTTGATTGATAAGTTTTGTGCTCCAAAAGATTTGATTACTGATAAGCAAATTCAAGATTCTATGCGTAGATTTAGGTCTCAAGATTCGGTGTTTATGGGCTCACTTAATGAACATCAGTGTTTTTCTTATTCTACTTTGGATTTGAAAAATTTTGTTAGTCGAGAATAAAGTTGCTTGGATTTTTAGAATGAGGCATGATCAATTTATACTCAAATCTGCATTGTTTATATTTTTAACTTTCGATCCTTCTCTAAATTTGGATCGGGCTTGTGTTACTAATAACTTTTGAGTAAAATCATTTCTATATTGGATAATTTGATTTATTAAGATCTTTGAACTATTCTAGGCTTATTAGTAGCAAACGCGAATTTGGAAGCCAATTCCACCAAATAAGCCAGACAAAAATCACCAACTAAAATAGAAACCAATCTCCATTGAAACTACAAAATCGATCAATGAGAGAGATGGAGTACATCAAAAGGGAAATGAACCAATTGTAGAAAATTATTAAACTCGGGCGATATTTGTAACGCACTTAAGAACGCAATTCCTCCTACAGCCAATAAACCAAAATAAAGTGGTTTATTGTCCTGCATCCTCTCCCTAAAAGGGTGACCCTACAAAACATACATCAACATAGATGATGGAAAACCTGATAATTGATAGCGAATGTCGAGACTTGAAGCGAAATTGAAAGGAGATAAATCGAGCTGTTCAACAAGGAAGGATCAAATTTTCTTTCCAAATGAATCTTTTGTTTTGGTTCAAATATATGACAAAAATAAACCATCAACAATAAAGAAACGATATGGACCGCAAACTGACCCAAAATCGATACAATGATATAATAATTGAAAATATTCGTTAATGGTCGCTCTGGTGACAATTTTTCTAATGGCTAAAAACAGGAGTTATTATTGAGGTTACTTTCGACTTTGAAACACAAAGGAAGCAAACCGACATTAAGACACCTGAAATCGTCGCTTGATAATCACCAAATTTAATACCTTCCAGATACAAAACACTTAACGAATAAGCCGAGATCAAACAATTCAATGCTAATATTTTATACATCTGAGTTGTAGCTACTAAAGTACATCTACCTTGTCTTATAATGTTGCTCACTAGAAATTATGACGCAGTAAATTACCTGATACTACTGTATTTAATTTCGATGTAAATGGAGAAGCAATAGACGCATCTCCAAATTTAATAGTTGGTACTTCATCCTCTAATTCAGCCATAAGTTTTTGAGCAAACCCATCCGAATCAAACTAAATAAGTATGAAAGCAAAATATAAAAAACCTGTTGTGAACTCGCTCTATTATTGGAAGAGGTTGTAGGCTAAAAATATATAAACCTTAGTGATACATTATTAGGAGAATCATCCAAAGCCTTAGTTAAAGCAGGTGGAGGAGGCGGTATAGGCAAATTAAACCTTTTGGCCATACTAACTTGCGTATCATACAACTTCTTCATCCTCTCAATCTGACCTCTTCTAGTAATCTTATTAATATCATCCTTAGTCCCACTCAACAAAGCAACACCGACATCAGCCTTTTTGAGAGCACCAACATCATTAGTTCCATCTCCACACATCAGTGTTATATATCCTTGATTGTTCATTGTCTCGATTATCAATTCCTATTAGAATAATGAAAGGTTTGGTATTTACCTTCTGATTTGGTGACACTCTAGCAAATACCAACGTATCAATGACAATAGAATTAAAATTCGGTAAGTTATTATCAGCCAAATAAGCCAAAGCGGAACCAGCAAGACACCAATCATAATTTCGTGGCTTGATTTTATTTAGGAAATAAGTTTCAGAACAATATTTAAGTCCTTTTTCCATATCTTCAAGTTGTAATTTGACATTCTTTTCTGGTGTTTTAGCTTTAAAACATTGTAAAGAATCTATCAAAACGTAAAAACGAAATATCAGTTACCATTTTCATATTGAAGGATCAAAACGTATTTTGTGATACGCAATTTGCTAGAAACATGACAAGCAGTAAGTGGATTATCACCTGTGATCATAACGATCTAAAGCATAAATGGATATGTGATACTCTATGAGACGATTCAAGTAACATCTTGATAGCATTTTTACTATCATCTTTTAATGGATTACTAAAGACAAGAAAGCCACAAAAAGTAAAACCACCTTCTACTTCTATTCTATCAATAGTATCGATCTATATTAAAATTTGATAAGGGTATTAGAAACTACTTTATTATTGTCAATTTTCATACTTTTATAAGCCAATGATAATACTCGATTACCCTCACTTGTAAGTTTGTTAATTGTCTCTGTATAACATTGAGGAATCTCAATAAAAAATTGGGAAACCACTTCAGGGGCACCTTTAAGAGAAACCAAATACTGATCTTTAAATTGTTCAAGTTGTTGATTATTTGAACGAACTTTCGAAATAGTAGCCATTCTTTTCAAAGCTGAATTAAAAGCAAACCTTCTCACTATATCCAATTTAATAGGTCCATTTTGATCTTCAACTACATTATCTTTCGTGAGATTCCAAGATATGGCTTCTAATCCTGCTTTTTCCATAGGATCGCCTACTATGATGTATTCTTTCTTCTTAGATTTCTCTTGATCTTTATTTTCATCTTCGATCAAAGCTAATGCATGGGCAGAAGCAAGTACCAATTTAGTATTCAGTGGAATATCATTAGGTTGTAAAAATACAGTAGGATCATTCACACTAAATACAAAATCAATGAAAGTGTGATTACTTTAATCCAGCTATTCCTTCCAAATTCAGATTTTCAGTAGTTAAAGTACCAGTTTTATCAAAACAACAAATATCAACTTTACCAGCATTAGGGATCCGAAACGGCTCAGTACAAAAAATGTATTGTTGCATCAGAGTAATAAGAGAGGAATTAACCGCTAAAGACAACTCCATCGGCAATTCAGGTGGTACAACAGATGTAATAATAAGTACACAATCCAACAACAATTTCGATTTACTCCTATTGCCACTTTTGATCCCTATAACAACAAAACAAGCATTCGATGGGATGAGAAGGGGATACCTTGATTCCACACATAGGCGGATGCTATTATTGCAAAGATTAATAGGAAGAAAATGAACAAAAAGGCTTCATAATTATCAGCACTAACTCTATCACTGCTATAAATCATAGTTCTAACCAAATTTCCTTGTGTAGTACCAAATCCAGTCTTCAAAATCAAAGCTAAACAACCATGATCCTGATCATCAACCAAGGAGTTGGTATCATCGACTGTAGTTTGCAATACTTTCGTACCGCCAAATAGGACAAATCCTTTATCTTTTGAGATATCAAACACATCTTGAGGATTTCGATATTTTATAGATTCCTTAATTAATGGAGTTGATTCACCACTTAACATAGCTTCATTAACAATAGCTGTACCAGCTAATATTAACAAATCAGCAGGTACACAAGTATCAACTTTCGATCTCGTGACCATAACCAAATCACCTGGCAATAATTCCACAGTCGAAATCTGACACCATTTTTTGGCTCTATAAACGTTTATGGTGAACGGTGTTATCGATAGGGCTCTAAATTCTTGTAACGTCTTCAGACGTTGCATAACTACCGTTGATTCGAACCCAACTAACATCACCAAAGTGAACAAAGAATAATACCAATATTCATCCAAACACCAGAGAGCAACACAAAATAATTGAAATATAAAGAAAGGTGCTACTGCATGTTCTTGGAATAAACTACCAAAGGTTGGTATTGGTACTTCAAATCTATTATAACCATATTTCTCGCGATGTGATTGTTCTGATTCTTCATTGTTGAGACCAGTTGAAGTTTGAAATTCCCCTATCGTAATTGGATGTTCTTCATCTCCAGGATAGCCGATTAAATAAAATTGTTTCCTATCTCTATTATAAACATATTTCCTCTGTTGGAATATGAAATATTTTCTAAGGCCTTCTTTCTACATGTTAATTGTAGTGGGATAATACTGTCGTCTTTTCTTTTATAGGACAGAATTCACCTACTCCATCTCCCGATTTTGGTATAACTAAACAAAATCCAGCTTCATCAACATCATAAGCCTATAAAATAAATTCTCTGGAGAATAATACCTTCTTAAAACACAAAGTAGCTTTTAAATTAATAGACCATTTAGTGATGAGAAAGCTGAGTAGATGTAATGAGAAACTAAGTATCCAAAACAAAGTATAAAATTCTTCATATTCGAACCATTTCCTATTCTCCTTCTTCAGATATTCTTCCTCAAAGAAGGGACCATCACCTTTATACGTTGGCCATTCTGGTCCATACCATTTCCAACAAATCCAACTGATTAAGTGTATTATTAGAAATGGTCCATAATGTAATTGTATTATCTTGGGTATGTTGTTATGTAAGGAAGTATGTGTTATGGTGCTGTTTTCTATCAAGAGTTTCATTTTAGCTTTCGTGGTCAGAAATTTCAGGTCCAAATTTTTCTAACTTTGAAGTCAGGCAATGCATTCTTTGAAAATCACATATATTATTATTTATAACATGGATGCTCAATCGTTACATTTTTTAATATATCACTATAGCTGTTTCTTTAATAAGATTTTTTAAACCTTATTCAAATATGAAATGGACTTTTTTTTAGAAAATAGTCTCTTCATCGATGCAGGCGAAGAAATATAAAAGTTTATTGCTTATAAAAATAAGAATTCTTTTTCAACTTGGCATTTTCTAACTCTAATTCCTTGATTTTATTTTCCAAAATCGTAGTTTTATCATTCTGATCAATGATAACTTTCTTGATATCATTCTAATAAATAAGAAAAAGAGATGTATACTTTTAATTCTGTGATACATTTAACAAAACCTGATTGAAGTTCAGTGATTTGCTCTTTCATCTCATCTTTCATACCTTCAATCAAATCGATCATCTTTTCTTCAGTCAAATTGTTAATACCAAAATCTAAACAAGAATAAGTGCTGAAGAAACTTTGTGAAATGTCCAATTTAGATCTCTTTTTATTAGGTGATTCTTGAATGCTCCTATTCAAATGATTGGTCATCTACAAAAAATATTAGTAAAATAACCATGATTACAAAAGGCGATAAAAGGGATTCATTTGCTCGCTTAGAAGCTTAAGATTATTAATATTAAAATTTACTTGATTTATTTAAATCTAAATTGATAGGTGAAATTAAAGATGTGTTCATACCAAAAGAGTTATTATTACTTTTCTTTGATGAACGCATTTTCTTAGCTGATGATTTGATATATAATGGTGTTGTTTTCAAGGGAGAAAACATTGTGATAAATCCAGATGCTTCTAAAACACTATTATCCTGAGAACTAGTATCATTCTCATAATCAATCAATTGGACTTTATCAGTTGATATAGTAATATTTTTCATGCAACTTTTTGTAATCATTAAATTTTTAATTGATGTAGATTCTGGTAATATTATCTCTTGTTCTAACTTTATCGTATTACCAAATTCAGCCTTAAATTGAAAGAGCTTTCCATTAAGAGACGAAACAAACAATCGATCCTCTTGATTGAAATAAAGGGTAGACACTGGTGTTTTCAATGGTATCTTTTGGATTGTATTCAATTGATGATCCAAAACAGATAAAGAAGAATCTAAACTTATAGAGATAATCATCTTGTCTATAATCTTTAATTCTGTTATTGCAGATGCATGGACTTTGACTTCTTTTATACATTGTGTCTTGGTTTTATAATTGCTATTATAATAAAGTAAACCACCATCTGTTAGTCCTACCAAGAATAATCTCGATGAATGAGGAAAGAATTCTATACAAGTAATATTCTAATATTAATTAATTACAGGGTACTTTATCTAACAAAGGAGCTGATATCGGAGTATTTGTTTGAAAATTATACAATGTTGGTATTTTTTCCATCTTTGTGTTTGTTGTAGAATTCATTATGTTTTGAGAATTGTACATCAAAGCCACATTATCATCTTTAGATAAAGATAAGTTGAGATAAAAAGGAGTTTTCTACATAAAAAAGATGAGGTAGCTAGGGAAACCAAATCTAATTGTTTTGTAGAATTATTCTCAATGTTATAAATTAAAATAATCGAAGTCTGTCTTTTAGAGCTCAAAATTAATACCTCATCTTTTGCTTTGATTCTCAGGTCATTTACTTTGTACTAAAAATTATTATAAGGTATAGATGTTACAGTAAATTTTATTTCATCAAGAGATTGAGAGCTCAAATTCAATAAATAGAAATTAGGCTGATTAATAGTGAAAAAGAAACAATATGAAGTATTAGATTTCATAATTATTTTTTCTTGAAATTTTAATTCTTTTTCTAATTTATTTTCATTATAAATTCTTACACTTCTGTTTCCGCTCGTCAATATTCTCTCATTCATTTGTTTTGAAAACTTCGTAAATTGGCGTAGAAGCAAAAAATTTCAAGTTTTTAGATTCAATTATATTCATCATAACATATTATACAAAGTCTTTGGTGGTGTAAAGTCTTTTAAAAGACCCAAAAATAAACCAAGATTGTGCCTTTTGGTGATAAAATTTACAATAGAAATTATGTAAAATATATGAATGAATTTAATGAGATATGATATGGATTTAAAATAATATCATTGAATGTAAGCTGGTTTAAATAAGGTATCCCTTATTTATTTGTATTCCAAGAAGTACAGAAAACTCTAAATGAGAACCATTTGTATAGAAATGAATAATTTATGTGGAAATATAATTATATCTTATATTAAATTTACATATTTACTTTTCTTATTAATGATTATTTGATTTTACATTGAGCGATTTGCAGCTAAAAACATTTTCCTCAATCGAATAATGAGCAAAGAGCAAAATGCAGCACTACAAAAACTGAAAAGCTTCCAAGTAGGAGAAAAATATGAAATATTAAGCTTAGTAGGAGAAGGTGCATATGGAACTGTATGGTATCTCCTTGAAATATAATTATTCAACTTTGCAATTCTTAATAGTGCAGCCATTCATAAACCTACTGGTACTAAGGTCGCTATTAAAAAAATTAATCCCTTTGAACATGCTATGTTTTGCCTTAGAACTCTTAGAGAGATTAAATTACTAAAATATTTCAACCATGAAAACGTATTCTTGTGAAAATTTAATTTGTAGATAATTTCAGTTTTGGATATTTGCCGTCCTTCTGATATCGACAGCTTTAAAGACGTGTAATCATTATTTCCATTTTATTTTTTAGTTATTTGATACAGGTACTTTCCACATAATTGCAAAATAGGAATTAATGGAAACAGATTTGCATCGTGTGATAAGAACGCAAGACTTAAGTGACGATCATTGTCAATACTTTGTATATCAAACATTGAGAGGATTGAAATATATGCACTCAGCCAATGTTTTACATAGAGATTTAAAACCAAGTAATTTACTACTTAACGCCAATTGCGACCTCAAAGTACTCTCATTTCTTACCATTTTAGATTTGCGATTTCGGTCTTGCTCGTTCCACTGTTATTAATGATGAACATGTTAGTTTTATGACCGAATATGTGGCTACTCGCTGGTATAGGGCGCCAGAAATTATGCTTACGTTTAAAGAATACACCAAAGCTATTGATGTGTGGTCGGTTGGTTGTATTTTGGCTGAAATGTTTTATGGAAAGCCTTTATTTCCTGGAAAAGATTGTATATTGCCTCTATTTTGATTTCTGTAGATCATCATCAGTTGAATTTGATATTAGACGTGGTTGGTACACCAAATATGGATGACTTTTATAATATAAAAAGTAAAAGAGTAAACATAAGTAGCCTTAATCTTATAGGCAAGAGAGTATATTAGAGGCTTACCTTTCAAAAGAAAGGTTCCATTTGCTACTCTATTTCCTAAAGCTACCTCTCAAGGTATTGATCTTTTGGAAAGATTGCTTACTTTTAATCCTAAAAAGAGGATTACTGCTGAAGAAGCTTTATCTCATCCTTATTTAGAGCAATATCATGATCCATCTGATGAACCAGTGGCACCACCCATTCCAGAGACTTTCTTTGATTTTGATAGCTATAAAGAGCAACTTACTAAAGAACAACTCAAAAGTATGTTTAATTATTCATTTCTAGTGCTTATATTTGAAGAGATCAACAAGTCTACTATTTAGTTTTTTATTTATTTAAATGTACGGTTAGTTTCATTTTTTAGCTTTCTAAATTTTTATACATAACTTTAGATTCGGATATTTGTATTTCAGTAATATTATATGGCACTTTATTTTCGTTCAGAGTAGTCCCTATTTTACTTATTAAATAATTGGTTGATTAATATTCATTAAAAATTTGGTTAAATTAAGAAGAGAATCAAAATGGAACTACTCTGAACGAAAATAAAGTGCCATATTTTTCTATTTGTTTGTAGATTTTGGTTTACAATTCTCGTAACTTCGAGATCATTCTAAAGTGCCAGATACAGATAGAATTTTCCAGAACCCGATAAGTACAAATATAAACAGCATTCACTCTAAAAATTTACAAAATGACAATTGATATTGAAAAATTTACTGAAAAGAGTATAGAAATAATCAAATCAGCAACCGAACTAGCCAAAGAGAACGAAAGCATCCAATTATTTCCCGCTCATATTGCTCTGGCAATAATTCAAGAAAAGGAAGCCTTATTAAATAACATAATAACACGCTCAGATGGAGATCCAAAAATTTTAGAGAGAGAAATCAGCAAAGCTTTAGTTAAAATACCACGTCAAACACCAGCACCGGAACAATTAGGTTTTAGTTCACAATTAGTACAATTAATTAATCAAGCTACTGAAATACAGAAATCACAGAAAGATTTATATTTAGCTGTAGATCATATTATTTTAACTTTGATAAAGAACAACAATACTTCAGTATGGTTTATTAATGCTGGATTGGACAAGAAGAAATTAGAGCAAACGATATTGAACATTAGAGGCAATCGAAGAGTGGAGAGCAAGACTGCAGAAGACAATTACGAAGCGTTATCTAAATATGCGATCGATCTAACTCAATTAGCATTAGACAATAAATTAGATCCCGTAATAGGTAGAGATGAAGAGATTAGACGTGTCATTCGTATACTTACTAGGAGGACTAAAAATAATCCAGTATTGATTGGTGAACCTGGTGTTGGTAAAACTGCTATTGCAGAAGGATTAGCTATGAGAATCATAAAGAAAGATGTACCTATTAACCTACAATGTAAACTCTTCTCATTAGATATGGGTGCTTTAATTGCAGGCGCTAAATATCGTGGTGAATTTGAAGAACGACTCAAATCGGTACTCAAGGAGATCAAAGACTCTCAAGAAGGGATTATTTTGTTTATCGATGAGATTCATCTTGTGTTAGGTTCTGGTAAATCTGAAGGATCAATGGACGCAGCGAATTTATTAAAACCCATGTTAGCCAGAGGTGAATTGAGATGTATAGGTGCAACTACTTTAGATGAATATACCAAGTATGTAGAGAAGGACGCGGCATTTGAGAGAAGGTTTCAGCAAGTGCAAGTCTTAGAACCAAGCGTTGAGAATACTATTAGTATTTTGAGAGGAATTAGAGAGAGATATGAGAATCATCATGGCGTAAGAATATTGGATACTGCCATTGTTACTGCAGCCCAATTATCGGCTCGTTATATCACTCATCGGTTTTTGCCCGATAAGGCTATCGATTTGATGGATGAGGCTTGTGCCAATATTAGAGTTCAATTAGATTCGAGACCAGAACCTATCGATAATCTTGATCGAAAGAAATTACAATTAGAGATTGAAGCTATGGCATTAGAAAAAGAAACAGATTTTAATAGCCAAGAAAGATTAAAGAAAGTACAAGAAGATATCCAACATATTACTGATCAATTAGGTCCATTGAATTTGAAATATGAAGTCCAGAAAGATAGTCTTAGTAAGGCTCGAAGAATTAAAGAGAAACTTGATGAAGCGAAGAATAAATTAGAACGAGCAAAACAAGAGCGAGAATTAGGTGTAGCAGCAGATTATGAATTTTATGTCATCCCCGATCTCAAAAAACAACTTGAAGAAGCTGAGAACGAAAGGCTGAATAAAGAATATCAATCTGATGAATTATTAACTGAAGTAGTTGGACCAGAACAAATACAAGAAATAGTTTCGAAATGGACTGGTATACCTGTTTATAAATTAGATCAAACTCAAATGGATCGTGTCTTATCTTTGCAGGAAAAGATGTCTGAACGTGTTATAGGTCAAGATTTGGCGATTAAATCCATCTCTGAAGCAGTTATTAGATCAAGAGCTGGCTTGTCGCGCGAAAATCATCCAACTGGCTCCTTCTTGTTTTTAGGTCCTACTGGAGTTGGCAAGACAGAAGTAGCAAAATGTTTAGCATCCGAATTGTTCGATAATGAAAAGAATATTGTCCGAATTGATATGTCCGAATATATGGAACAACATTCAGTATCTCGATTAATCGGTGCTCCGCCTGGTTATGTGGGTTATGAGGCAGGCGGTCAATTAACTGAAGCTATTAGAAGACGTCCTTATTCGGTTGTCTTGTTGGATGAAATTGAGAAGGCTCATCCTAAAGTGTTGAATGTTTTATTAGAGGTGTTGGATGATGCTCGACTCACTGATGGTCAAGGTAGAGTGATCGATTTCTCGAATGTTATTATCATCCTCACCAGTAATGTTGGTCAAGAACATATCTTGGGGTCTAATGATATCAAGTTATCGGATTTGACTAAGGAAAGAGTTATGTTGGAATTGAAACAAACTTTCAAGCCTGAGTTCTTGAATAGATTAGATGATATTGTTATCTTTAACCAACTCATCAAAGAAGATTTATTCAGGATTGTTCGTATACAAGCCCAGAGATTAACTCAAAGATTGGCTGATAAAGATATTGAAGTGGATTTCAAGGATTCTGCTATTCAATTGGTTTTAGATCAATCTTATGATCCTTATTATGGAGCTAGACCGATAAAAAGATTTATCGAAAAGATGGTGGTTACTCCATTAAGTGTTTCAATTTTGAACAAAACGCTCCCTAATCATTCCAATGTCCATATCCAGAAAAATGAATCGAATAATTTGTTCCAATTCACTATCAAGAGGAAATCGGAAGACGATGCTATGATGGAGTAATTTCCAAGTGTTGATTTTTTAGCTTAAATAAATATTTGAAATCGAATCTTTGATATAAACTTTTATTATTAAATCTTTGAACTAAGCAATGAGCCAGCTACAATTTCCGGTGTAAACGTACCATGAAACCCATACGGAACATGATGTTTCAAGTGAATCGTAGCTAAAGGACCTTTTTTCAGATTTAGGGAATCCAAAATAACGAATTGAGTAAGATGTTTTTTAGGTAAATAAACCTGCACTAATAACCAACCTTGATCTTCCTTTGCAGTCTTATCATATCCCGCTTTAGGTATAAATACAGGTTCACCAACGATTCCCTCGGATTTCCAATAATCCACCTTCTTATCATAATTCAATGCATCAATCTTCACTACTGATGTATAAGGAATGGGATATTTCGTATCAGTTGATGCCATTAAATAAACGAATTGTGAAAATGTAGTATGCCGATAAGGATGAACAACTGGAAACTCACTAGAATTATAATCAATTTGTTTAAACATAGCCTCCAATTTCTTACCAATCTTAACTTGAAATCTATAAAGATACCCAGGCGCCTCCATGGCGTTACTAAGCCATAATTGATGATCGAATTTCATATTAAAATTCTTTGGCAAACAAACTGCGCTAAAATCAATAATTAAGGAGCCATCAATCTTAGCCTCAAAACAATGCCCGAAATGAAATATATGACACGGTAATATATCGACTTCATCCCAATATAAACCATTAAGAAGCCTTTTGCCTTCTTTGGTTCTTGCAATAAGGACAATTTTGGAATCTAATTCTTGATGATAAACCATATCTTCTGCTGGTGCATTACCAGAAGCTATACTCATGATTTTTTCCATTTTCATTCGAACAAATGGCGTCTTATGTAAGATGTAGAAGTTTTTTGTTGCCAACAAATCGTGAGCATAATTGAGGTAAGGAATTGCAAATTTCTTCTGCTTCACTAATCGCCATTTCCTATCAAATTCATGGATCACTAAAACGGGTACTGTTTTGTGTTCGATTTCTTTCTTAGTAGCTTCTCTTGTTTTATATTTATCATAATTAGTCTCATCTTCAAATAAAGATAATTTCAACGAAACCGTAACAATGGTACCCTGATCCGGATCGTAGCGGAAATGAGGTGCGAAATTAGGTATCTTATCTAAAGCGCCACCCAAGGTATCCAACCCCAAAGTAGTTAGAGAATGAGGATCTAAGGAATGAGGTTGATGAGATTCGTAACAAGACAACAATTTACCGCCCCAATAAAATACATTCGTATTACTAGGATTCCTGAACCGAATATCCGTATCAATTCCCTTGGGATAAGTCCCCATAGTACCACGATATAATAATTGATGTTTTCGATGTTCATATACTCGATGTTTCGATTGGATAAATCGCGATTGGTATTTTACTTGACCATCACCTGAAAAACTTAGTGATACGATGAAGCCATCTGCATCTATCGGATGATTCAATTTCTGACCAAACACCTCATCTTCACCAGGACCTAAATAAAACATAAATTAAGGAATGGAAGTGATACCATTTCGATACCAAGTACCTTTCAATTCTTTTGGTATCATACCTTCAATATCTACTTTTGGTATCGTATAACTTGTCAAATTATTCCCTATGCCGTGAATGTTGCTTTGATATCCTTTTCGTCCTTCTTCAATTAACTTATTCATTTTACAGGTTTTTTTTCATGATTTGAAGTGGCCTATAAATTCATTTCTGGTTTCCACTTTTGGAACTTCAAAGGTCGATCGCCCTTAAAGTGTTTATGTTGTGGCAAATCAGCAAAAAAGTGTAATTTTTAGAGTATTAAAAAATATTGAACTCGTTTGACTTTGATAAACTTCAATTTTGGATAAATGCACTTGCTGAGTCATGATTGTATAATCTTCCTTTTTTGATTCAAATTGATTCCAGTCTATGAGCGTCACTTTTGGTAAAATGTTTGTTCACACTGTTTTCGAAATTCTTACTACAGAAATACTAATTCATTCATGAGGGGTAGTTGAATTATGTCTTAATATTACAAACATTATTTTTTCCTAACAGCCGTTTTATTCAGGTGGATTTATCTTTCCCATCACTGGATTGGAGGTTTTCAAATGGCTATAATCGACCTTACAAGTAGGATCTCCTGAAAATTTATTAATCTGTGACCGTTTTGAAAATCTATTTTAATAAAAAGATAGGAAAATCTATTCATTTTACAAAATAACACTTAACTACACCAGTGATAATGTTTATACAAATGGCACAAAATTTTTGGAGCCTCGGTTATAATTCTAGAATATTAATGCATCACAGTGAAAATAGGTTGAGGAAGCAACTAAGATGGCAAGAAATATAACTAACAGATATTTTATGGATAGTAAATACATAAATTTATTTTCATTCTTACTATTTTATGCATTCAAGAAACTAAAATTCCTCGACCAATTAGAATATAATTATGTAAGAAAATTTTGTCCCAAATGGTCAAGTCAAATTGATCGAATAATACCATTAGACTCGTAATTTCCATTTTTAGTAAAGACTGAATCAACTAAAAGATCGAAGCAACCTTTATTTACCTAATTAATATAAATTCTGTAAAGTGACTATAGTCTTTTCCTATCCTTAGACCTTGATCTTCGTCTACGGTCAGAAGATCTGCCTCTCTTATGCTTATTCTTTGAAATCAGATAATCGAAAAAGTCATCCTTAGAATCCAAAAACAAATCCAATTCTACCAAAGTTAGAGGAAAAGGTTTTGAAAGATCTAATTCATAAAGATTAGTTAAGTGTTGTATTATTATTTCTATTTCGGCGTATTGAACTTCAAATATCTCCCACCAGGAAGGGTTTGTAGGTAAATATATCTCACATTCTTGAGTAGCGAAAAAAATAACTGAAACGGCAACCATATGAGGCTGAAAGTAAGAATATAGTGGAGTTTTGAACGAATCGTTTAGATAATTCCAACATAATTGGGATAGATCTTTATTAGAATCTAACTCTAATACTTTTAAATAGTTGATTAGGTATTTGAATGGAAGTTCTAAATGTATGTTGAAGCCTAAATTCCTCAATATCGTCATTTCGCCTTCGTAAATTTCGTGTTTGTATTCATAATAAATCTATTCAATTAAACCTCCGTTTTATATACTTTTCCAAATAAGTCAAGTGGCTTAATACGTTTCCCTCGACTCCTTTTTTTTTCATTTTCATAGGTGGTTATTACTTCTTTGATTCCAATTCCGGTTTCTTCTACTTTGCAAGCCAAGAATAAAGATCCTAATATAGCTTCCTAAAACAAATCAAAAAATATAGATAAAACTTGAACAGGAATTGATTTTATTGATTTCACGTAATAAAAGTTATTCAAAATCATTTGAGCTAAAGCAATCGTATTAGGCGATCTATAAATCTTGATTATTATGGATATTACAATTGTATTATTGTCCCTATCTTTTGCATAAATATACATGACTTGATTCTTATCAATTGTTCTGTTTCTTTGCTTATATCATCTTTTAATGAAGGTGTGTTGGTTATTTGTTCGATACTCGCTAATGGATTCAACATCAAAAGTTTTTGAATGGTTTTTTCAGAGGATACAAAATAAACCAGATCTAGAAATATCATAGTAACTTTATTATTTCAAATAAAAAAAATAACTTGCTCTTATTAGTCTTCTCGCCCTGCTTGAGTGTTTTTTATTCATTATTCTTTACGAGAAACTTCAATGAACTTAGCAAAGCAAAATATCAAAGAAATAAAGGCTGAATTTCAAAAACTGGGACATCTAAATCAAAGAATAATCAAATCTATAATCAACAAAAATATAGTCTCGAATTGCACAATCCAAGTAAAAAGAATAGTCTTACCTGTTCCATGATGTGTGAACTACATAGCCATGTAGAAAAGATAAAGAAATCAATTGAAAATAACAAAGAAAAGGATTTGGTGGGGCTCATAATAACGAAAAGAAAACTTTTGTACCGGATTAGGTAATTTTTGTAAAATTAACATTATAGATTTAACTATCGCAAAAGAGCACTTGTTAACTAAAAAACAAGGAATAAAAATGAATTTACTTTTACAAAATACATTAAATGATCTTCACAAGTTACCATTAATTACGGTTAGCGCAATTGAAGGTTTTGCAATTGGTAGAGGCGCTGAATTGGCTATTTCTACTGATCTTAGAATCGTTTCTGAGGATTGTACAATGCAGTAACCGTTTACTAAAGGTTTAATTATTTAAAAGAACTTAAAAAATGTTTATTGAAGTTATCAATTTATAATAAAGCAATTAATCCACTGAATTAAGATTAATAAACGCCAAATTAAAACTTTCAGCTAAGTAAACTTCATTGTTAAAATCTGGTTTGTCATGCAGTATGTTCAACTCAAGACTGGTATTGTACCAGGTTGGGGTGGTATGAAAAGAATTGTAGATTTAGTTGGATTTAAATTAGCGTTATTAATATTAGGCACTATGAAGAAGATAAAATTATCAAATAAAGATAAATCTATATCTGATCTTATATTTGATTCAATCTGTACTCCTTCGAAAACTCTAGATTTCGCCGTTCAATTTTTTGCACAATTTGCTAATTATTAGGGCGTTCAGAGCAAAAAGGGAATCGAAAAAAATTAAATAAAAAATTTATTAATAAATAAAAAAAGTTANTATTAGGGCGTTCAGAGCAAAAAGGGAATCGAAAAAAATTAAATAAAAAATTTATTAATAAATAAAAAAAGTTAAAAATTAGTATGTTTATAGATACGAGCCTTCTGCATCTATTACACTTCTCCATCTTTCGGGTAACTTCTGAATACTATTCATAAAACCTTTAGCATTAAGCTCCAGAATTACACTTTCTAGTTGAATTTCTAGTTCATGCCAATCATCATAAATGTTTTCCTTTAACTTTCTCTTTAATTGGCCAAAACAATTGAAATCAGGTGGGCTAATATCAGGGGTATAGGGAGGATGATCCCAAACCCGAATATTTTCA
>NIPM01001321.1:0-14299 GCA_002738285.1 Holacanthella duospinosa | reverse complement strand
CTCTCTCTTGACATCTGTCTCTCTGCTTCTGATACATAAGATCTTGAACTTGAACTTTCTCTTGTTGCTGATCTTGAACTATGACTTTGTATATGACTTGAAGATATCCGTGGTTTCAATGACAGATGAGTACTTGTTTCAACTAAAGACCAACAGATACAGAGAGGGTGAGGGTCATTTTGTGTCATGAAAATCAATTTTTTTTTGTTAATTTCACTTTGCTTTTTTTTTACCTGGTGAGAAGAGAGTTCTACCTGTCCTGGAGAAAAGTTTCTCTTTGGAGTAAACAGTTACTCTCGGAAGAGGTACACAACATGAATCACCACCCTCCAGTATCCGTCCAAGAACGTCTCGGTAGTGCTCACTGGGAATCACACGAGGAGAAGGAGTCCTATCTGATGTGTCTGAAAAAAAAATTTTTTTTTAAGATTTGTTTTGGATAGTTTAGAGAGCTAAAGCTTACCTGCGTCCGATGCCCTAGCCCGAGCCTCTGCTACTTCCTGCAGGAGACGATTCAACGACAGCTCATGTTCCATAACAGTTACAAAAAGTCACCTAAACTATAGAAATCCTTTAGACTATTACTCACTAAAATCAAACAAAATTAAAGTTCATTGAATAAGCATTCAAATTTTCAAACAAAAAAAAATCTACTATAACACTTGTTGTAAATAAGAACCCATTCGTCAGGATGTCTTGGTAATATTTTGCCCGGAAATTCTACAAATTTTGTATCTGATTTAAAAAATTATGACAACGCATAACATTGTGAAGCCTATATTTTGGTTTATTAGTGCCTATTATCTCATTCATTTTATAATACATAGTTATTGTTCAATGTTCAACGCTTCTCATTTAGGGCTATCAAGGCTAAAGCTTCATTTTGAATATCCGTTTTCTCTTTTGATATTGTTTTTGTTAATTTTGGGTATTAGTAGGTCATCCATTTTAAGGGATCCATGGATTCTTTGATATAGGTGAAGTATATAATTGCGACGATGAACATGGCAGATAGCCAGAAGCCGCTGAGTATGGTACACCAATCTTCTTGATAGCTGGTGATAATATGATAACCATTGGTAGTGCCTTCTGATTCGTTATTAAGTTGAAAACGATGTTTGTGAGTTTTTTCTCGAGGAGTAAGTGGACAACTCTGTGTCAAAGTCATTAGCTTTTGGTTTGAGTTGAGGCAGAAACGTTCGTCTGATCGTACTTTTGAGACTGGGGAACCATATTTGTCTTTTTCTAAACGCTGAAGAAATATAGTAAAAATTAATAATTATTCAAAAAGTTAAAAACTCAAAAATAATAACTTATAAATGATTAATTTTTGTCTTACATGTTTTGATTTTTTATTCCAGAAGGCGACGAGAGCAGGGACGTTGTCAATGTGAGTGGTGAGAGGAGCAGCTTTTACAATAAGTCGATCAAATATAAACTGTCGCATGAGGAATTTTTTCATTGGATTTGTTCGTATGGCAATATTTACTTCTCCACCAATTGGAAGTGATCCAATTGAGTCACCTTTGACTTCATAACGTGCGGGAATAGAAGCTCGGATCTAGACAGAAGGTAAAAAATATGACTTTACATAGACAAGAACTACGCATATCGAGAACTAATCAGCGTGTTTCGATTAGATTTACATGCACTTTATAATGCTCAACAATGTTGATATCCAGAACTTTTTTTTTATCGGACAAATTAAGTTTCATGGAACCATTTGACCTCCAGAGATAACCAAAGCCAACATATGGTTGTACACGTGTTTATGTTGGATTGATTTGTAACTCGTGAAATAGTTTAAGATACCATCACTCTGAATATTTAAATTGGGGTTTAGGGAAATTAGCTCATTCAGTGGTTTGACTGACTATTCAAACATTATTCAGGTTGGTCAATATCTAACTATTTTCTGAGTTTGAAATTAAATACGGATGCAACCATATGTTGACTTTTCTACCGTCTGAATGTCAACTGGCTACAGCCAATTCAGAAACGAATGCAGTAGTTTTTTTTTTCTTTTGAGTTGTGTGATGGTGGTAAAAAACAAGTACTGCATCCGTTTCTGAGTTGGCTGTAGATGGAATTTTAGTTAGTAACAAAAATACACGTTGGTGTCGCTTATAGTAAAATTTTCACCCGGTATGTGATGAAATGTAATGATTTGTTGGTTATGCGGAGAGTTCCCTTGAGTCCACTATCGATGAAAGGGCTCATTTCTAGCTCCGTTTGAATCAACTTAGATTTCTTGATGAAATACGAAGATAAATTTGGTCGTAAAAGCAATCCTGCTTTCTCCCCTGTGAGTTGCTTGAGGTTGATTGGTAGATCCATTGATCCTATTCCCTCTGTGTCGACTCTAAGCTCCTCCTCTTTGAACACATCTGGAGGTGTTTTTGTCACGTCCTCAACTAAAAATGACTTTGTTTCTTCTGACGTATTGCGTTCCAATAAGAGTCCTTGTTCCACTTCCTTTGACATCTTCGAGACGATTTGCTCGATGAAGTTGAAGGCAGAGTTTTGTGTCTCATTTGTGTCAAAGTAAATACTGCTAGATGTTGGAGGTTCCACAGAAAGCAATTCAGAACAACCGGTGTGCTAGAAATTCAATTTATGATTTACTACTCGTATTAGACAATTTGATCGTTAATGTACATTGAAAAGTTGAGAGAAGAGCATAAAATGTGAATAACATTATTATAAAAACATGTGCGCGCAGTTCCACCCTATCCAACTTAATCGTACGTAGTAGTGCTAAAGCCAATTTGATGAACGAGCTCATTAAAATTTAGAAAAACAAAAAGTGTTTCCAAAGGCAACTATCAAGGATGAAGTGAATGAAAATATTTGCCAGTAGTTTATCGCAGCTTGTGTAATTTTTTATCAATAGTTAACGTTGTCGTTTTCTCTTATATCGTGACATTTTTATTGCAATTTCTACTTTACCGATAATATTTATATCACAACCGATTTGATTTCAGACGTTTTAGTAAGGAATCGTATTTTCAAAGAAAGTAACAATAAAGAACTTTTCCGACACCAAATGAGTTTTTGGTAGTGAATTCATGCCTTAATAAATACCGATGATGTAATAAATTTCATCATCAACAATTAACCCAAAAATGTCTGGGTCTGAGCCTGGGATATATGAATTTGTATGCTAAATTTAACGTCTATAGTGAACTTCTGTTAATATTAAACGTAAACCTAAAACGTTAGTCGATTAAAGTTCTTACAACCGGAATATACTGTGCAAGACTTACCTTTTGTATTATTTTTCTGTTCTTCCCGCGCTGCTTGTAGCGCTCCTTGTTTTTTGACGGTTGATTCTTTTGAAGAAACTTTCCATTGACTAGTTGGACTTTAGCGCTGTCAACAGTGGAAGGGTCCTCTTCTGTGATTAATTTTTTGAAGCTAGGACTAGTATGAAGGATTCCCTCTGGGTCCTCTGACATTGGCATCATACAGGGTTTTGAATTGCTCTGAATATTGTCACCTGGATTTGACAAACATTTGATAAGGCTAGGTGATGTCTCTACCATCCCACGCTTTGAAGTGGTAGATGCAGGAGCGGTGAAAGTTGAACTGTTTCTTACTGAAAATAATACAGTACATAAATATTTTGGATCAAAAGCCACTAATCCCTACATTTCTAATTTCATTTCCCATATTTTAATAGAAGTCTGACATCTTTGTTATAAGAAACTCTTACTAAGTTGTTATGTAAGGTCAAGGTTATGTGTGTGTGGCAAGTTTTTTTTTTCATTACCTGGGACAGGGATACCGGAGCGTGGGCGGGGTTGGGTGTGCGCAGACTCAATCTTTCCACTTTCTCGAGTTTTCGGGTTCGCCCGACTCAAAAGTATTTTACGACTTCCGTTGCTCATCATTCAATTAATAATTATTATTGAATAAAAAACAATAATTTAATAAATTACTTAAAGTTTAGAGAGAAGAATATTTAAGTTCTGTGGGCGTTTTTGATCCGATCAAGGTCCGAGTAATTTTAGGTTGGTTGTTGTCGCTTCGCCTTATACAGCGAAGCGACAACAAACAACATAAAATCACCCTGGGTGATTTAAAAATTTTAAGTTAAATTTTCAATTTAGAGATCAAGGTTGCTATGAGAAATTTACAAAAAACATCTTTGATATCAAAGACGTCAAAATTCCTCCTAGTAACCTTGTTAGAGATAATGCGGAGGTCTTCTCAGTGAAGCTAAAGAGGAAATTTCTTTGCATTATGCTTCAACAAACTCTCGTGAACGACACAATACGTCATGGTAACGAGTCGTCACTGACGACACGACATACGACAAAGGTAAGGTAGAGAGATTACTAAACCGGGCGTAATCCATTATATTCTAAACGCTTTCCCTGTTCACGAAATGAAAATCATGTCGTGGTGATCGAGTAGGAGGGTGAAATTTTTTTTTTTTTTACATAAATTACCTATATAAGTTGAATCATATGAATATTACCGATTAGTAGTGTGTAAATTGGATTGGAGAGATTTTAGACTCCAAAATGTTTCTGTATATCTCACATCAGCACCTGGCAATCCTTCGAAATCCTGGATGTCGTCATCATACAACTCCACTAATACTCATACTTTTGTTTGGAATGATTACATTTATCATTTCCATTGCTGCAATTGTAAGTTTAATAAGAATTGAAGAGCTCAGTGCAAGAAATCCACTTGTTTATTTTGATTTTTCACAATTTCTGGTTTCCAGGGGAGGTCAGTAAAACATGGCTATAAGTTTATATACTGTGGCACCAGAAGTTGAATAATATAAATGTCTCTAACTAGTCCTTGAGAAGTATCCAACTGATTTCAATGAACAATTCGATATTTTCAATATTTTTTATTTAAGTTCAAGATACTTAAGTAAAAAATGAAATTTTCAAACAACAAAATATAAATTATCAGCTAAGTGTCGAGTATTAGGTGAGCTGAAAATCAAATTTCACCTTGAGAATATGATAAACATTCATTCTTTTGGATTTTTGAAAATAAAAATTTTGATGTAATTTTTATTTCATTTTTCACATTCACAATTATGAAACAATTTTACCTTTGGAACAGCATATTTTTTTAAAGCTTTGTTGTAAATAAACTTCACTGCAAAATTAACTCTACCTACTCTTAAAATCAGATTAGAACATAGCTTTTAGATGAGTCTGCATCAATATACATTAAAGAAAATAGAAAATTTATAAATTATATAATTTTTACTAAAATAAAAAGGCGCAAATAATCACTTAGAGACTTAGATAATAAAGTTTTGGCAAATACTTTGCAACGAAGCGTAAATTTTTCTCCTCTAATCATCAAAAAAACTTTGAATGATCATGTGATTAGTTCATGTTATGATCATGTTAAGATCATGTGATTTTTCATCACATGATCTTAACGTCGATCTTACTTTTCAAAAAGAAACAAAAAAACAATCATCGCGTTTCAAAATCAAACCCTTATTTGAAGGTAAATGCGAAAACCTTTCAGCGCGATTTCGTATCATTGGACCGAGATTAGTGCTCCCTAAATGTTAGTTAAATGAATTATTATTCAAGTATTGGAGCAACAAACTGAATATTTTATAACCAGGTAGAACTGATCTCCTATGGAAATCAGCAATTCTGAAAACTCAAAATCAACAAGTGCATTTCTTGGACTGAGCTCTTATAAAATTTTAATAAGTTTAAATAATTTCCTATTTTGTAATAAATTATTTCATTTCCATAATGTAACTTATTATTCTAAAATGTCATAGGGAAAGAGTACAAAACAAAACACACTCAACATTTGTATTCGCACATGGAATGTTGCAGGATATAAAATTCCAGAGAACGTCATTGGAAGTGCGACAGAAGACCTTCTGAAAAAATGGCTCAAATTTGAGGACTTTGAAATTAAAGGCGCACCGGACATCTACGCTGTTGGTCTTCAAGAAATATTTGAATTAAAGTTTAGGAAAGAAATGATTCATCCATTACAAAATTTGAAAACCAATAGCAAATTCTTCAAAAATAAAATGGAGGAAGACGATAAAGAGAGTGAAAGTAGCGACGGCAAAACTCGAAATTGGGGGTAAGTTATTTTACATTTACTAAATTTATTCTAATTAAACTGGTCCTCTTATAAGTACAAAGAGTTCAGAAATGATTGGTAAATTGAAGTGGATAAGGATGGTTTTTAAGTGTACTTTTGTGCTTCAAGGTCAGACCCTCCACTTGGTTTGGTTCAGGGTTCGAAGTCGGATTTAAATCCAAGAATAAAAATCAATGATTTTTTGGATTTTTATTTTTTACCTAATTAGACAAACTTGAACATAAATTTAAGCACTAACACTACATCCAAATTCAGATTCCTAGCTTCAAGTTCGTTTTTGGTGAAATAAAGTACCTAACACTTGTAAATTTTGAATTTGAAGAAATTTTTTCAGAAAAATTTGTTATTTGCAAATTAAAAAAAAAAAAAAAATTTTTTTTTCAATGCCCTTTCAGACATCATATTTTTGATTTTTGACAAATAAAAAATAAAAATCCAAAAAATCCAAAAAATCGGATTTAAATCCAAAAAATCGGATTTTTTGGATTTTTATATAAAAATCCGATTTTTTCGAACTCTGGTTTGGTTACCGATGGTAACTTACCGTCTGGAGTTGAATCTTTAAAATAAGAAATTAGTTTTATTTTCTATAAATATTCTGACTCACTCTGTATTCTGAGTTCAGTAAACTTTTACAAATCGAACCTGTAGAAAAAATTCCTAGTGTCTTTCCATGTTTTGAAATAACATAACAACCTGGAATGCAAAAATAAGCTGCACAATATGGAGAAAGTCTTAACTCCGAAAGATATGTACAGGGTGTTCCTTATAAAAATAAATTAACCCCACATCAAACTCATTTCTATTACACCCACCCATAATTTCTATTCCAATATGTCACTTCTTTTGAGATTAAACTAAATTTTTTTTTTATACAGTAGTGCTATAAAAACCATCGTCAACAGCTTGTATGGTCATAAAGATAAATATTACATCGTGGGACTCGAGAGGTCATTTGCTACTATGATTGTTGTCTTGGCAAAGAAAAGTCTCAGCTCTNAATATTACATCGTGGGACTCGAGAGGTCATTTGCTACTATGATTGTTGTCTTGGCAAAGAAAAGTCTCAGCTCTCAAATCACTTCCGTAATGGCACATCAAGTTAACACCGGTGTTTGTGTTGGGTCAATATATGATGACGTAAACTGCCGAAAGCGATTAGTATGATTAATTTTCTTTAAACGTAAATTAATTCTAAGTTTCTGATTGATTAGTAGTAATTGTTCTCTTTATAATCCTTAATTCCAGCCAAACAAAGGAGCAGTTGGAATTAGATTTAATCTAACCAATACTGGAATATCAGGTCAAGGTGAAACTTCCTTTTGTTTCATTGCTGCTCACTTCAATGCGGGTGAAAATAAAACAGNTGGAATATCAGGTCAAGGTGAAACTTCCTTTTGTTTCATTGCTGCTCACTTCAATGCGGGTGAAAATAAAACAGACAAAAGATTAATAGATTACAAAATAATTAAAGATGATATGTTCAAAACATTTTTGTTACATCATGATAATATTTTTTGGTTTGGAGACTTGAACTATCGTATTTGTATGAAAGCGGAAGATTATAGAAAACTAACCTCAGCTGGTAAAGAAACAGTAATAGACGATTGGACAGCTGAGATAATCAAAAACAAGCTTAATAATCCTTGTTATAAAAAGACAGAAAATGCTAGATTAATAGAGATTTTTGAACGTGATGAGTTATATAATATAATGAAAACTGTGAATGAAACTAAACCTGTCGATAAGGAAGGACTTTTCGCTGGTTTTAAGGAAATTGAACAAATTCCACTACCTTATGCTCCCACTTATAAGTACTTACATGAAGGAGAGGAATTACGTAAATTTAGAGACGGTGGAGTGTGTGTTAACGAACTAGAGAATTCAAGAGATGGAGACGTTTTGGATGATAAATTAACTGCATGTACTGTTAATGCTAATTCATCTGAAGGAACTGAGGATCATTCTCAGTCTGACAATCAAAGTGAAAACAAAAATACAGTTTTTACAAGTTTCTGCGAGACTCAACTAAACAGAGAAAAAACAGAAGATAACGAACCTTTATTATCAAGACAGAAAGTGGAAATTGATCCGAAAAAAAAAAAAAAAGTCAGAGCACCTGCCTGGTGTGATCGTGTACTTTATAAATCAAAATTTGATAATGTACTACGAATCAAAGACTTTGACGTCCGTAGTACTTATGTTAGTGATCATAAGCCAGTAGGAACTGATTTCCAAGTTATACTCGATAACAAAATAGACAACAATTCGGACGCAAACACCCTTAAAGACAATATTACNACTGATTTCCAAGTTATACTCGATAACAAAATAGACAACAATTCGGACGCAAACACCCTTAAAGACAATATTACTAAACTAGTAGATAGTAATGCAGAAAAATCAACTGGAGAAAAAATACTAAAAAAGCTTCAACGGATTACGTTTAGTTGTAAAGAAATTCGCTATTGTTTGAATGAGAAGGAAGAATTAAGTCTTAACAAAACGGATAAAGACAAACAAAGTTTAGAAATGTCTGCTGAAAATCTGAAAAAAAGAAAAGAGAAAAAGATTAAATAGCTCGTCGAAAAAAAAAAAAAAAACTTGTCTATGTAACTGGAGTATGCACTCTGAATTAAAAAATTAATTTCTAAATTTTCTACTTGGTTAGAATTTATGTTTCTTCAAATAAATAATTACTATTAAGTTTATAATTCATAATTTCGGGTACTTTACGAAACTTAAGTTTTCGATGAAAGTAATCAACTGTTGAAGGTCTAAAATAGAAATTGACGACCTTGAAATAAATTAAAAATTAAAAGTTTGAACAAACGTATGAATTCGAAAAGTCGACAAGGCAGGGATTGGACTGGATTTTCAAAAGCAGTTCTTATCAGATAGCTTCTGAGGAAATTTAAAGGGTATACTTTTGTTTTTTATGCTGGAAGATTATTTAATTGTTGTTACCTTTCAATCAATACCATGGTGATATGTAGATAATTAAGATTACCTTCTATTCTATCTCTAATAAACCTTATCCATTAGAACTTGAGACAACTNCCCAACATATACTAAGTTAAATAATTGACTTAGCTTTGTAAGTAATGTTGGATGTTGCCAAGGAGATTATGGAAGTTGAACATTTAATTGGTTTTTTCATAAGATTGATAGCAAATTCCCAAAGTATTACTTAATTTAATGATTTCTTAATTAATTAGTTGATTTATTAGATTTATGTAATAATGAAGTTATGATTATGACTATGAATATAAAATTGTCGATAAAGTTTTTTTTTTTCTTGTCATCAACGAATGGTTATTTGCACTAAGCTGTTCAAAAAATTTAAATTTACCATTTTCTCTCCATGTTTTTATTCTTGAGTTTTGTAAAGTCTTCCCCATTTTTTCTTCATAATGAGACGTTTTCACTAGTGATGATGGTTCGTCGTCTCTTTCTCATGTTTCAAACTAAAGTAATTGACGATTTTTTTCAAAATTTTCATCTTCCAAAGCATTTTTTTGATTATTTAAATTTCAAATTTTTCTTTTCTTTTTCTCTATTTNTGATGGTTCGTCGTCTCTTTCTCATGTTTCAAACTAAAGTAATTGACGATTTTTGTCAAAATTTTCATCTTCCAAAGCATTTTTTTGATTATTTAAATTTCAAATTTTTCTTTTCTTTTTCTCTATTTTTATATTCTTGAGTTTTCATAACTTTCTCCAACTCTCTCTTGACATCTGTCTCTCTGCTTCTGATACATAAGATCTTGAACTTGAACTTTCTCTTGTTGCTGATCTTGAACTATGACTTTGTATATGACTTGAAGATATCCGTGGTTTCAATGACAGATGAGTACTTGTTTCAACTAAAGACCAACAGATACAGAGAGGGTGAGGGTCATTTTGTGTCATGAAAATCAATTTTTTTTTGTTAATTTCACTTTGCTTTTTTTTTACCTGGTGAGAAGAGAGTTCTACCTGTCCTGGAGAAAAGTTTCTCTTTGGAGTAAACAGTTACTCTCGGAAGAGGTACACAACATGAATCACCACCCTCCAGTATCCGTCCAAGAACGTCTCGGTAGTGCTCACTGGGAATCACACGAGGAGAAGGAGTCCTATCTGATGTGTCTGAAAAAAAAATTTTTTTTTAAGATTTGTTTTGGATAGTTTAGAGAGCTAAAGCTTACCTGCGTCCGATGCCCTAGCCCGAGCCTCTGCTACTTCCTGCAGGAGACGATTCAACGACAGCTCATGTTCCATAACAGTTACAAAAAGTCACCTAAACTATAGAAATCCTTTAGACTATTACTCACTAAAATCAAACAAAATTAAAGTTCATTGAATAAGCATTCAAATTTTCAAACAAAAAAAAATCTACTATAACACTTGTTGTAAATAAGAACCCATTCGTCAGGATGTCTTGGTAATATTTTGCCCGGAAATTCTACAAATTTTGTATCTGATTTAAAAAATTATGACAACGCATAACATTGTGAAGCCTATATTTTGGTTTATTAGTGCCTATTATCTCATTCCTAAGAGTTATTTTATAATACATAGTTATTGTTCAATGTTCAACGCTTCTCATTTAGGGCTATCAAGGCTAAAGCTTCATTTTGAATATCCGTTTTCTCTTTTGATATTGTTTTTGTTAATTTTGGGTATTAGTAGGTCATCCATTTTAAGGGATCCATGGATTCTTTGATATAGGTGAAGTATATAATTGCGACGATGAACATGGCAGATAGCCAGAAGCCGCTGAGTATGGTACACCAATCTTCTTGATAGCTGGTGATAATATGATAACCATTGGTAGTGCCTTCTGATTCGTTATTAAGTTGAAAACGATGTTTGTGAGTTTTTTCTCGAGGAGTAAGTGGACAACTCTGTGTCAAAGTCATTAGCTTTTGGTTTGAGTTGAGGCAGAAACGTTCGTCTGATCGTACTTTTGAGACTGGGGAACCATATTTGTCTTTTTCTAAACGCTGAAGAAATATAGTAAAAATTAATAATTATTCAAAAAGTTAAAAACTCAAAAATAATAACTTATAAATGATTAATTTTTGTCTTACATGTTTTGATTTTTTATTCCAGAAGGCGACGAGAGCAGGGACGTTGTCAATGTGAGTGGTGAGAGGAGCAGCTTTTACAATAAGTCGATCAAATATAAACTGTCGCATGAGGAATTTTTTCATTGGATTTGTTCGTATGGCAATATTTACTTCTCCACCAATTGGAAGTGATCCAATTGAGTCACCTTTGACTTCATAACGTGCGGGAATAGAAGCTCGGATCTAGACAGAAGGTAAAAAATATGACTTTACATAGACAAGAACTACGCATATCGAGAACTAATCAGCGTGTTTCGATTAGATTTACATGCACTTTATAATGCTCAACAATGTTGATATCCAGAACTTTTTTTTTATCGGACAAATTAAGTTTCATGGAACCATTTGACCTCCAGAGATAACCAAAGCCAACATATGGTTGTACACGTGTTTATGTTGGATTGATTTGTAACTCGTGAAATAGTTTAAGATACCATCACTCTGAATATTTAAATTGGGGTTTAGGGAAATTAGCTCATTCAGTGGTTTGACTGACTATTCAAACATTATTCAGGTTGGTCAATATCTAACTATTTTCTGAGTTTGAAATTAAATACGGATGCAACCATATGTTGACTTTTCTACCGTCTGAATGTCAACTGGCTACAGCCAATTCAGAAACGAATGCAGTAGTTTTTTTTTTCTTTTGAGTTGTGTGATGGTGGTAAAAAACAAGTACTGCATCCGTTTCTGAGTTGGCTGTAGATGGAATTTTAGTTAGTAACAAAAATACACGTTGGTGTCGCTTATAGTAAAATTTTCACCCGGTATGTGATGGAATGTAATGATTTGTTGGTTATGCGGAGAGTTCCCTTGAGTCCACTATCGATGAAAGGGCTCATTTGTAGCTCCGTTTGAACCAAAATAGATTTCTTGACGAAGTACGAAGATAAATTTGGTCGCAAAAGCAATCCTGCTTTCTCCCCTGTGAGTTGCTTGAGGTTGATTGGTAGATCCATTGATCCTATTCCCTCTGCGTCGACTCTAAGCTCCTCCTCTTTGAACACATCTGGAGGTGTTTTTGTCACGTCCTCAACTAAAAATGACTTTGTTTGTTCTGACGTATTGCGTTCCAGTAAGAGTCCTTGTTCCACTTCCTTTGACATCTTCGAGACGATTTGCTCGATGAAGTTGAAGGCAGAGTTCTGTGTCTCATTTGTGTCAAAGTAAATACTGCTAGATGTTGGAGGTTCCACAGAAAGCAATTCAGAACAACCGGTGTGCTAGAAATTCAATTTATGATTTATTACTCATGTTAGACAATTTGATCGTTAATGTAGATTGAAAAGTTGAAACATGAGCATAAAATGTGAATAACATTATTATAAAAACATGTGCGCGCAGTTCCACCCTATCCATCTTACTCTTACACAGTAATGCTTAAGCCCATTTGATGAACGAGCTCATTAAAATTTAGAAAAACAAAAAGTGTTTCCGAAGGCAACTATCAAGGATGAAGTAAATGAAAATATTTGCCAGTAGTTTATCGCAGCTTGTGTAATTTTTTACCAATAGTTAACGTTGTCTTTTTCTCTTATATCGTGACATTTTTATTGCAATTTCTACTTTACCGATAATATTTATATCACAACCGATTTGATTTCAGACGTTTTAGTAAGGAATCGTATTTTCAAAGAAAGTAACAATAAAGAACTTTTCCGACACCAAATGAGTTTTTGGTAGTGAATTCATGCCTTAATAAATACCGATGATGTAATAAATTTCATCATCAACAATTAACCCAAAAATGTCTGGGTCTGAGCCTGGGATATATGAATTTGTATGCTAAATTTAACGTCTATAGTGAACTTCTGTTAATATTAAACGTAAACCTAAAACGTTAGTCGATTAAAGTTCTTACAACCGGAATATACTGTGCAAGACTTACCTTTTGTATTATTTTTCTGTTCTTCCCGCGCTGCTTGTAGCGCTCCTTGTTTTTTGACGGTTGATTCTTTTGAAGAAACTTTCCATTGACTAGTTGGACTTTAGCGCTGTCAACAGTGGAAGGGTCCTCTTCTGTGATTAATTTTTTGAAGCTAGGACTAGTATGAAGGATTCCCTCTGGGTCCTCTGACATTGGCATCATACAGGGTTTTGAACTGCTCTGAATATTGTCACCTGTATTTGACAAAAATTTGATAAGGCTAGGTGATGTCTCTAGAATCCCACGCTTTGAAGAGGTAGATGCAGGAGCGGTGAAAGTTGAACTGTTCCTTACTGAAAATAATTTAAATACAGTACATTATACTTAAGATTTTGGATCTTCAAAAGCCACTAAGCCCTACATTTCTAATTTTATTTCCCATATTTTAATAGAAGTCTGACATCTTAAGTATGAGTATAAAAAACTCTTATTAAGTTGTTATTATAAGGTCAAGGTTATGTGGTATGTGGTCAAGTTTTTTTTTTTTTCATTACCTGGAACAGGGATACCGGAGCGTGGGCGGGGTTGGGTGTGCTCAGACTCAATCTTCCCACTTTCTCGAGTTTTCGGGTTCGCTCGACTCAAAAGTATTTTACGACTTCCGTTGCTCATCATTCAATTAATAATTATTATTGAATAAAAAACAATAATAATTTAACAAATTACTTAAAATTTAGAGAGAAGAATATTTAAGTTCTGAGGCCTTTTTTGGTCGGATGATGAAGATTTTAACAAAAATGAATTCTAAATTTAGAAGAGAATCATTTTAGATTGTTACGAGTTTATCAACAACCACTATTATAATAGTGGTTGTTCAATAATTCTCATAGCAATCTTGGATCTTGGGTTTATATAATCTAATTATCTAACAACCATTCTCTATAGATACTGAATAATCTGAAGCAGGATTTGTTGTTAATCAAATATTACATAGTTTACGGTTATTCGTTAACACGACTATACACTATACAGAATCTTGTTAAAAGTACCTAGGATCCATTAAATTCTAAATGCTTTCCCTGTTCACGAAATGAAAAACATCATGTAATGATGGAGTAGGAGGGGGAGATTATTTTTTTTTACATAAATTACTTTGATAAGTAAAAAATAGTATTAGTCATATAAATATTACCGATTAGTAGTGT
>NIPM01001319.1:0-21659 GCA_002738285.1 Holacanthella duospinosa | reverse complement strand
TTTAAAAGGGGTTACTTTATTGTTTATTAATTTTTTAGGAGGATTTTAAATGAAAACTGTAAAAGACAGAATTATATCAAATTAACGTTTTTTTAGGAAAAATTTATTTAATATAAAAGTTTCATTAATAAATAAAGTTTTTTTAAAAAACTTATTTTATAATTTTTAGAAATTCGGAGGTTTTTTAAATATATTTCGGAGTTTTTTAAAATGCTTAATATTAAGAAAATAAACGGTTAACTCTTAATGCGACAAGATTGTATGATTAAATATAACAAAACAAACGATTTAATAAGAGAACTAATTTGTAATAAATACAATGATGTTAAAAGTATATCTGATAATTCTAAGGAATTAAACGTCAAATATAATACAACTTATTCAATAATTTCTAAATATAACAAGAAAGGTATAATGATATTAGAAAAAGAAAAATGTGGAAGAAAGAAAATTCTTACTAATGATGATAAAAATAATATAAAAAGTATTATTCAAAGGGATGCCTCTACTCTATTACATAAGATAAAAGATTAATTATAAGCTGTCTATAATAAAGCAGTCTCAGTTCCAACATTACATAGAACAATCGCAGAGTTTGAATATAGCTTTAAAGGATCCAATTAATACCTGAGAAGCGAAATTCAAAATCCACTATTGACAATAGATTTGTGTATGCGATATTTGTAGCTGATATTAATTCGAATAAGCTGATCTTTGTCGATGAGGTTGGAATAAATTGTTCTATGAGGAAGAGACATGGGCGGGCTTCCGTTGGTATAACTCCTCGAAAAAATGTCACAACTATAAGAAGTAATAATATTTCTATAGAAACAGTCATATCGAAGGATGAAGTCATAAATTTTAAGATACAAACAAACCTTATAATATTGAAACTTTTTATGATTTTATGTGTCAATTAGTGGAAAAGCTTAATAAAAAAATATTAGAAACACAGTAATTATAATGGATAATTTAATTGTTCATAGAAATGAAAAAATAAAGCTAATGGTAAAAGAAAAAGGTCATCAGCTCTATTTTTGCCACCATATACGCCTCAAATTAATCCAATAGAGGAAATCTTTTCAGTTTGTAAAGAAGTTATCAGAGGAAGCAATTGTAACTCAAATGAAAGTTTGATGACAGCAATTAATAGGGCAGCAAATGATATTACAAGGGAAAAATGTCAGGGAGTTTTCAGAAATATGCAAAATTTTCTGGTAAAGGCATTATCGGGGAAGAGTTTTAATTAAATTTTAATTTTAAAAATATATTGTTTGTATCTTTTAATTATATACCATTTTCCAGTAAATTTCGCCCTTTTAATAAAAATAGAATAATAGTTTGAATATTGATTTATTATAATTATATTAAAAATTAATAAATACCAAAAAATATATTATATTTATTAAAAGAATGAAGTTGACTAAAAAAGACAAAATTGACTGGAAAATGATATATATTTTTTAAAAAAACTTTATTTATATTACTTTGAAAATATAATTTATTTAAAAAGGATTTTTTTGCAATTATTGATATAATTCTGTCTTTTACAGTTTTCATTTAAAATCCTCCTAAAAAATTAATAAACAATAAAGTAACCCCTTTTAAAAGATTCCATTAATTGTATTAAGTAACTCAAATACCACTATTTAGTATAAACACTGAACAATTGATAACTTTGCTTAATACCGATTTAATTTGTTTGTAATCAGCAGAATTTATATTCAACTTTCAGTTTAATCATCATTGCATCACTCAATAATCATTGTTATATCACTAAATCTCTTTTATTTCGCTTTTCCTTTGTTCCTATTTCATTGCTTTAGTTTAAAATAAACTTCGAAATATTTTGAAATAAATTCTGAAATATTTTGAAATAAGTTTTATTTATTTTGAAATAAACTTTGAAATATTTCGAAAAACCCTGTAATATTTACTTTTAAAGAATATAGGATAAATTTTATTCTAATTAAATTATAAAAGGAGGCTCTTAGTCATCGGAACTTGATTAATCAATTCTTTGTATCATGTTTTGAACAATGAGAATTTCTTGGAAATTAATAAGTGTCTGATAATTTNAATTCTGAAATATTTTGAAATAAGTTTTATTTATTTTGAAATAAACTTTGAAATATTTCGAAAAACCCTGTAATCGCATCGATGTGTAAAATAAACAACTTCGTCAAAGTGACTGCACATTCACTGAATGCGCCTATTTAAGCTGGACTAAATCAATCATAAATTAAAATACCACAGGTTATTAAGAAAAGTAGAAGATTTAATCAATAGGCATCAAATTTGTCGATGTAGAATTTTTGGAACAAACCTCAATTGCCTTTCTAACATTTAGAAGCCCAAACCCATATTCATTATTCGGAATTGTAGTGCTTGTATCATTACCACAACCAAAATTAGAATAAATAGAAGTCGCTGTTTGCCTAATAAGGCTTTCTACCAAATCCACCTTCCTATATAACTTCGGACAAGCAGCCATAATGAGGAGCGCAGCAGCTGATATGTGTGGCGATGCCATTGATGTACCTTGAAAAATCGAATACTTATTACCAGGCACCGCACCTGTAATGTTAACCCCAGGAGCCACGACATCAATTGCATTCAAGCGGGTCGAAACCGGTCCTTTCGAAGTGAAACCAGCAGCATCATTACTTTGATACTTCAGCGCACCGACGTTGAAACTTAAGGGATCTGTAGCGGGTGGTGAATTAATAGTTGAACAACCAGATCGGCCATCATTACCTGAACTTACACTCATGAATATGCCAGCTTTTCGAATATTATTCATAGCAATATTTAGGGTTAATTGAGAACAGCCTTCTTCATTAGTACAACCATAGGAATTACCGATCACATGGGGTCTCAAATCTACTCGCGCCCCTGATCCATCGAGTCGGGTGGGTGCTATAAGGAATTGCAAACAACCTAGGTAGGTTTCAGACGATCCAAAATTCTGATCCATATTCTTACAAGCTAGCCATTTAGTAGTATTAACAATACCTAGATTACCAGTAGCAACGACAGTAGACATTGTATGAGTGCCATGCTTGGTGTCATCACATGGGATTTTGCTGTCGACACCGCATAAATCATTTGGCTTTGTTTCATTGCTATGTTTATTGGCATCCCACCAAGAGTAGTTATGATTGAAACTATCTGTCTTATTATCATAGCCAAGGTAATTCGCCTTCAGCACGGGATGATTGAAATCGACTCCAGTGTCTGAATTAGCGTATCGTAACTTGGCTGCATTTCGATACACATAATTAGGTAAATTATCGGCCTGTATATAAGATATGCCCCAATGCAAGGTCGAGCCGCTCCATTCAGTAGGTTGTTTTGCATTGATCGTATATTTGCTATTGTGGAATTTGTGGTTGCTACTAATCTCTATCACGCAATCTAGAGAGGCTAAATCTCGTACCAACTGAGAGGAATTCGTTTTCAATGACATTGAATTAGATATATAATACAACTTAGAATGTTCTATAGACCTGCGATGGCGATTCATTGTATCTCGAATCTTATTGTAGCTCAGTTCGTTGTGCTCTTGTAGTTTTGCGATTAATGTTTCAATTTTATGTTCTTCGTCTTTCATTGGTTTGAATTGGATCATTAAATCCAAATGATCGCCATTATTCAAATCTCTCTTAACCTTATTATGCAACTTATCACTGGAGAATATAGAAGCCAAGAAGAAATGATTAAAGAACATTATTTAAATCATAATTTAGATCAGAATATAAATCAAATGAAATTCTAAACACGTTTTTTGTATTCCTGGTTTCTATATTTGGTTTAACGGCTTTTTGCCCTAATAAGAACAAGATAAGCAAGTTTTTGATCACAATACTACTAAGTAAAGTTAGATTGAACCATATTTGAGAACTAGTTTTATGTCATAAGATCTCTATATTATGTTTAATCCTGATTTTAGTTTGTACATTGGTTTATGCTCCATTATTCTTGATTCAGCGTAAAATGCAGCCGGCACGTGTTAGTAAAACAAGCTCTCAGATCAAAAACAAGATAATTTTATACAGAAAGATTGTATAATTTACGAAATAGGATAATATCAAACCAATAATTTAATACAAAAGGTTAACCATTCATTTCCGCAAGTGAGCGTGAGCGTAAACAACCGAATTAATCCAATTTAAACTCATCTTTATGAACCAAAGAACCTGTTTTCGTACAATAGAACTTACCCTCTGATTTATCAAGCGGTTCGTTTTGTATTATTGTCTTATCTTCTACTTTATATCTTGTAGGAGTAACACAAGTGAACTCTTCATATGTATAATGCGAATTAAGCTCGAATATCGAGTCTTCTGATACGTAGAATTTGGACTTTGCAGAGTATTCGATATATGGCACATTATTTTCGTTCAGAGTAGTCCCATTTTGATTCTTTGGTTAATTCAACCAACTTTTTAATGAATCTAAATTATTCTCACTCTTGTTCAACCAATTATTTAATAAGTAAAATGGGTGAACGAAAATAAAGTGCTATATTCATCTGGGAATCTTGGTGTCAATGAGTTGGCTAATATCAAAGATAATAAATTATTGCCCATAGTCTGATTATCGCATTTCGTTGAGGATGAGTCCGAATTTGAGCTAGACGATTCACTGCTATATACTAGGTCTGACGTCTTTAGGGAAGTATCCTCAGAACTGATTGGACTTATACCTGGTGATAGAGATTTGTAGTTTAGAGAAAACTGTTTGAAAGTCAATTTATCGTCTTACTATATTCATCCAATAATTATCTATCTTCAGCTGTAAAGATAGGAAAGAGGTGCTTTGGTGTTAGCCTTTTCAAATTTATCGGGAGGAACCATAGCTTATTTATAGTTTTAATTTGATAAAAATGACTATACCTTACAGAAAAATGAATTATGAAAACCCAAGGTAGATTATATAAGGAGCCATTAAATCGGAACCTTTTGTCAAGAGAGATTTAGCACTGTCAAAATCTATGCATAATTTAGAACGATATTATTCTGAATCAAATGTTTATCTTAAAATTACAAACATTCGAACACAATCGATTCCACATTGGCGTGCATGAAACCACCATTTCTTATATATTCTTGGTCGTTCCAGTCCACCGGACCACCAGCCCATTGACGAGTTCCTTCCGGTCCAGATCCACCGTCCCAGAGATTCAAAGCTAATCTCATTTTAGAAACTGGAAATCTATATTTACCAGTTTGATCCAAGGTATCGATTTTATTCACTGT
This sequence comes from Holacanthella duospinosa, assembly GCA_002738285.1. Taxonomy (NCBI): domain Eukaryota; kingdom Metazoa; phylum Arthropoda; class Collembola; order Poduromorpha; family Neanuridae; genus Holacanthella; species Holacanthella duospinosa. Next base: position 16,398 of record NIPM01001319.1, on the reverse strand, counting down.
TCTAAAGACGATGCCATCGATAGCCCACTTAATGTATTCTTCAGTATATTCAATCGCATATTCATGCACTTCCAAATGAGTATTGAATGGGACTGGAGTTTTTCCACCTTTGGTGTAGTCTTCGATTCCTTTGTAGAAATAATTGTGTTGAGGTTCAAAGTCTTCTTTACCAACCCATTCCCAGTCGATCTCATCTTTATCAGCAGACATTAACGTGAACGCAGTCACAATGCCACTCATAGTGCCACTGCTCATTCTGACCTTATAAGTGCCGTATCCCATAGCCATCTTCGTTCTCACCAATGCACCATAACCCATTATAATGCCAGTGTCGGGATGAGGTGTATTTCCCCGACTGATTCTGAGCTGTAAAATGCCATCAAGATAAGCATGTGGTCCTTCATAAGTTAATAAGTCAGACTTCTCACGTGAGAAATCGATCCATAAATTGGTGCATTTGTCATTATGTTCTTCTTCTAAGCACTTTTTGTCAAAACTCGCGTTTTTCTTACAACCAACACCACAATGCGATAAACTGGAGCCGCAAAAGCCGAATTCGGAACAACATGGCGAGGTAGATGGGCAGATGTTGCATTCAGAACAGGGTTTTTTGGGATCAAATGGTCCATCTTTCGGGTTATCTGAGCATCTATTTTCGAAACTCCCATTTGGATTGCAACCATTTTTGCAATATTCATCTCCTTTACCACAATAGCCCCATTTACTACAACAGGGTGCTGTAGAACCACATTTTTCATAAGATGAACATGATGAATAGATTACAGATTGAAGTATTATTATTGGTATATAATACATTTTACATTTTAAACTATTCTTGTGTTTCTTTTATATCTCTGGATTTCATTATACTTTATTTGTTTTTGGACTTATTGGATTCATTTTTTATTTATTTGGTGAGTACAAAAGTAGATTTCGGTTACATTCACATCTTTAGCCACGGTTTGTTTATTTTTTATAACCATGTGCTCGAATAGATTCTACATCTGGATTTTTAAAAGACTAAATATGTTATTGTTTCAAGCTCCAGAGATATGATAAAACGATTCAGAGTGGACAATTTTGGTCAAATTAAAAATTCCAATAATTTAAATCAACTATTATCAATTTTAGCCTCGAATATCAAGTATTGATTTTTATGGCTTATACGAGATTTTTATTTTATCTTTGATCCGACACGTATTTGTATTATTAAAAATTACTAAATCTACAAAATTGTGCATTTTTGATCATATGCTCTTTTCTTCTCCCTCAAAGCAGCTAAAGGTGATTTCTTAACCACTCTGTATATGAAATTTAACTTGCTTTGAGGGAAAATAAATGGCCATATTTGGCCAAAATCGTTCTAAATTTGACTTTTTTGGGTAATAATTCAGCTGTTCATTAAATAAGTCTCACATTGTCAATTAATTACAACATCTTAGACTTAATGAGTTATTTTTTTTAAAAAACCGCGTTCATTTATAATACATGTAATGTCCGATTGTATGCATTTCTCCTAGGTTAATCTTGAAAGAACTTTTTCATTGAGAGCAAAAAAATTTAAACGAAATGACACAGAAGATTGAAATAATCAAAGAAGATGGGCATTCCGCCAGTGAATTGTTCGAGTCAAGCGCACATGGTGGATTAACTTACAACGATCTATTATTATTACCAGGTTATATCGATTTTCCCTTATCAAGTGTCAATCTCGAGACGAAAATCACCAAATCTTTGAGTGTGAAAATACCATTAATTAGTTCACCAATGGATACAGTTACCGAAACTAATATGGCGATTCACATGGCTCTTCTAGGTGGTTTGGGAGTTATTCATGCTAATTGTAGTATTGAAGAACAGGCTTCCATGGTTCATTCTGTTAAGGTTTGGATCTAAATTCTTTTAATTCTTTTTAGAGATATAAGAATGGATTTATAACAGATCCTGTTGTATTAGGGCCTAACCATAATATTCAAGATGTGTTAGATATTAAAACTAGACTTGGATTTTCGGGTATTCCTATTACTGGTATCTTTTCCATAAATTTTTGATCTCAATTAGAGAATGCTCAACTCAATTCCAAAGTCATGGGAATAGTGACATCTCGGGACGTGGAATTCCACCCAAATACGAATACCAAGTTATCCGAGATTATGACCAAAGACCTGACTACCGGGAAAGAAGGTATTAGTCTTGCCGAAGCTAATCAAATTTTATTCGAAAGTAAGAAAGGGAAATTACCTATAGTTAATGACAAAGGCGAGCTTGTCTCTTTATTGTCAAGATCGGATTTATTGAAAAATAACAATTTTCCATTAGCCTCTAAAGATACGAAAACAAAGCAATTAATATGTGGAGCGGCTATTGGTACTCATAAAGAAGATTTAGAGAGAGCCAGAGCATTGTATGAAGCTGGAGTGGATGTAATAATAATAGATAGCAGCCAAGGCAATTCACAATATCAGATTGAGATGATCAAAAACATCAAACAATTATACTCAAACTTACAAATCATAGCTGGAAACGTAGTAACGAAATATCAAGCACATAATTTAATTAAAGCCGGCGCAGATGCCTTGCGAGTTGGTATGGGCAGTGGCTCCATTTGTATTACCCAAGAAGTAACAGCTGTAGGAAGACCACAAGCATCAGCAGTATACCATGTCGCCAAATACGCGAGTCAATTTGGAATACCAGTAATAGCCGATGGTGGAGTATCTAACGTTGGTCATATAGTGAAGGCATTAAGTCTAGGTGCGTCCGCTGTTATGATGGGTTCTCTCTTAGCTGCTACAACGGAATCTCCAGGTGAATATTTTTGGTCGGAAGGCAAGAGATTAAAAGCATATAGAGGGATGGGCTCGTTGGATGCTATGATAGTTAAAAATAAAAAGAAAGCTTTGGACGATAAGTTAGCTTCCAATGTATCACAAAGCAGGTACTTCTGTGAATCAGATAGAGTGTTAGTTGCGCAAGGCGTTACGGGTTCAGTCGTAGACTCTGGAAGTGTAACTAAATTGATTCCCTACTTGGTCACTGGTATTCAAATAGGAGGTTGATTTTATAGGTGTTCAACATGGGTTCCAAGATATTGGTATTGATTCGATTTCGAAGATGCATCTTGATATGAGAAATGGATATGTGCGTTTTGAGAAGAGATCTCCGGCTGCGCAATTAGAAGGTAATGTTCACGGATTATATAAGTATGAAAAGACTTTATTTCAATAAAAAAGCATTTATTTTGATTTGTTCCATCAAGCAAGTTTGTAAATCCAATTATGATTTGTGATCATTAATTTTGTATCTGAGATCAAATCATTTACTCGTCTACACCACAAATTTTGCAACAAACATTTTAATAAATAGCTTTTCAATAAATGTTTTAGAAAATTACGTAAATTTTCCTCCAAATAGATAAACACCGAACTTGCGCTATTGTTTATAGTTTCTGCATTTATAGATCTAAAGCTTTCTTTGGAAATGTCTGATCCAATTTGCAGTCTGAAAACTTTATTATAAAAGCTTAAAGAAAACAAACAGAAAGAATCTCCAGACTAGTGCCAAGAGCATCAATAGGAATTTTGATTAGATATAAAACTAAATGTTTATTCTTCATATAATTTTACTGATTTAGAGCAATTTATCGAATGTACAATTTTCAAATCTCAATCTTAGATTATGAAAAACAAGATTATGATTTAAAATACTTTATATCCAACGAACTAAAAGTATTAGAGATATATGGTCAGTTCATTTTTGACGATTTATATCAGCTCTCCCTGGTGGAAAACGAGATAAAGGCGATTTAAGTGATTTAGATACTGCGATTAGAAAGATAAAACAAGAGTATTTTAGCTAATTATATACAAATTAGTTTTTAGTTAATGGGTTCTTTAGATGATCGCTTTGTTACTTTGAAATTTGGTGCAACCAAAATATTCATATTATCCTCTTTCATTAAGCCCAAGCTTAAATAATGATTAGTTTTTATAAGTACGCGTTATCGAGATATTGAATTCAAACTTCAAGAAATCTCCAAATTATCTATACCATTTAACTCTCAAATTCAGAAACAATACCTTCAATTTGAGTAATGGGACCTCGAAATTGAGAAAAGGTATTCTCAATTTGAGTAATGGGGCCTTCAGATTCAGAAAGGGTAATTTCAATTTGAGTAAAGAGATCTTCAAATTTGAAGAGTGTGGTGAAAAGTTGGAAATTTCAATAAAATTAGGGGGAGATAGTGGTTTAAATATCAATAATGCAAAATATTATTATTCATGGCTTATATCCATTATCCAATTTTTGAGATATAAATCATTTAATTGATGTTTGGAGCTGAGGCAAAACTATATATGAGCAAATACAAACGAAAACAATAAAATTAATGTTATTACTTATAAATATTTAATCATGCTTTTGGATCCACATAAATTAAACAATAAATTGAGCTAGGGAATTATATTTTTATGCAAAAAATTGATTTAAAAGCCGTCAATAATTATCTTTTTAGATAAAATATGGATAACAACAATAATACACAAACAACACGAGGAACATATAACAAAGCAAGTATCAAAACTCGAAGAAGGGTTATTCATGAATCAGAAATTGGAGGAGACTGGAAAGCGGTTGCTTTAGCAAACGGAGTTTTATACAAAACGGCGTATCATTGGGTTAGTAGTGGTGAAATTGAAACCAGACCAAGAGGTGGTCGTCGATTTGTAAAAATTACTAATGATATTATTGAGACCATCCTAAATTGATTAGAGGAAAATTGTTAATTGACACTAAAAACAATATTCGAAAGGGTACTTGTCACTTTTAATGTTACTGTAACTAATACAACGATTTATAAACACTTAGAAGGTCGGTTATTTACTTCCAAATTGACTCATTATCTTCCCGATCGAATTAACACGCCAGAGAATAAAGAAGCAAGAAAAGTTTATGTAGAAAGAATAATTCAATGTTGTACTTCAAAATTTTATTATTTTCGTCGACGAAACAAACTTTAATTTGTTTTGTAGGCAAAAGGTTGGAAGGAGTAGGAGGTGAATTTGCGCGGTTGTGAAGCTGCCTAACTCCAAAGGCCCAAACATCCACATAATAGGAGCTATATCTTCTACGAAATTGGAATTTTGGGAGAGAAAACGAGGTGCATTTAAAAAGCAAGATTTTAAAAATAGACTTAGAAGATGCTTGAGTCATTGTATTGAAAACGGGAACTTGGCAAGGAATATAGTGGTGGTTTTAGATAACTCTCCAGCTCACTGCCGAGTGGAGATTCTTTCAGAAGAAAGAGAATTTGCGGGAGTAGAATTCTACCGACTTTCTCCATATTCGCCCATGTTGAACCCAATAGAGCACTGCTGGTCTTCTTTCAAGTCGGGGGTTAAAAATTATCTTCAAGAACATCGAGAAACTCTTATAAATGGGCATCCATATGAAGGTTTAACACAGACAGAATTTCGTCTTCGTTTTTTAGAAAACTGTGCAGACAATGAAATTATAAAAATTACACCTCAAACTTGTCTTCATTCATACAATCGCGTTCAAAGGTACTATCCAATTGCAATACAAAGAACTGATATGAATTTAAATGATGACTTTTAAAGTAGATAATGAAATTAATTATAATAGTTTCTTGAAATTTTTATTAAACTTCATCCTAGATTATATTTTTAATTTTTAAAAACCCCGAACATTTCAAAAAGAACTTAACATTTTTAAATATGTTTTTATGATTTGTATAAATATAAAAAGATTCTATAAAATATTTATATTTTACCTCAATTCAAGATCATATGAATTAAATAATATATCAATGCAGATCTATTTAAAAGATTTTACATTTTCTGCATCTGGTAGTACACTATCTGAATTTGAAGATCTCTTTACTCAAATTGAAATTACCCTTTCTCAATTTGAAGGTCCCGTTTCTGATTTTGAAAGTAAAAAGGTATAGTTACCAATCAAAGAGATCTCCAGATATAATAGTGAAAGACCACTCACACCGATCATTTTAAGTATTTTTGAAGAGCTATTTAAAATCAAAGACTCAAATTTACTTCCATCTTCTTTTAGAATGTCACTTTCTTATATTTTGGGTCAATTATACATGTCTTCACTAACATTTACGTCTAAAGAACCTACCATGTTAAAACTAAATATGGAAGAAGACTCAGACAAGTTGAAATTATGGGGTGTCATTTTTGAAATTACATCGGATCTTTGGGACTTGCTTAAAGTAGAAGATTTAGATAACCCATTAAATTATTTTCATATGCTTCTAGATTACTGCGATGTCAACTTCTTAGTATGATTACTTCAAAAGCGTAAATTTAGATTAAGAGGATATTGTACGTATCCTCTATAATTGATTTTAACCTTATTTTTTAGTTCATTAAAATATTTTTTCAATGATCTGTTTGTGACTATTTATAAGAAGTTTCTGGCTTATAATTGCTATTAAATGATTTATATGTTATTTAAGGTATAATTTTGAGGTTGATTTTAGATCTGATATGTGACTTATTTATTATTTTATAATTTTGTATTTATTTTACAGCGCTATTTCAAGATTAATATGAAATATGGCAGTTTATTTTCGTTCAGAGTAGTCCCCAATAATTGGTTGATTAATAATCATTAAAAATTTGGTTGAATTAAGAAGAGAATCAAAAAGTAACTACTCTGAACGAAAATAAACTGCCATATATATCATTTTCGAAAAATAAAATCGCAAAACATTAAACATGATATAAAATGGACTTTAATATTATAAAAAAATTTGAATTTAAAAGGGAATAGATTTAATGAAATAATTCTACGAAATCTTTTTCTCTTTAATTATCGTTCTCATAATAATCTTCAACTTCTTTTTCATATCACTTCCTATCTTCCTCAACTTTGCTTCTATAATCTTCTGAGACTTTTACTTGTTCGATCTTATTATCTTCATTTTGTCTATATTCCTCTAAGATACTTTTTTATATATCTATTTTTATATTTACCCAATTTCTTGATGCTGTTCTTCAATTCTTTTCCATACCTCGTCTTGTCTTGATCAGCCATCTTAATATACTTAATCCTTTCGGTTTCGCTCAGATTTTTCTAAGTTATGCTTAAAAGCTTCCCTATTTCACCAAATCTAGCATTGGGATTATCAGCTCAGACTTTTTCCCGATTGGCGAGAGCAAAATGAAAACATTGACTTAATGGCTTCTTAGGTCTTATTGTTTTTTTTTCTAAACTTTTAAGCGGGATTTCTTCACTCGTCATTTTATTTATTCGTTTCAAAAAAACCCTTATAAAATATTTTTCTGTATGAGAAAATTGGTTAACCATTTTTAGAAATGTCAGATTTGAATTACAGCATAAAAACATTAATACAAAACCTCAAAGAAAAACCAAAGAAAAAGATAGAAGGACCAACTAGGAGAGCATCCGTAGGGTTATTAATAAGATATAAAACGAAATGTATTTTAACTCACTTTAAATTAATTTAGATTTAGATATGAAACCTAATTTTGTTAGCTTAGAACAATTTATAGACTGTACATTACAGATAACTTATTAAGTGTAGATTCTGAAAAACAAGGCCATGAACCTGAAATACTCTACATTCAACGAGCCAAAGGTATTAAAGATAGATGGTCTGGCCATGTTGGTATCTCCATTTTATTACAATTATATAGCTTTTCCCGGTGGGAAACGTGATAAAGATGACCCAAGTGATTTAGATGCTGTTATTAGAGAAATTAGAGAAGAAGTAGGAATAGAAATCAAACCTGAGTAGCCACTAAAAATTTGTCATTTCTACTAGCTTTCACTTGATAGGTTCTTTAGACGATCGTTTTGTAACATCAAGGTTTGGTGCTAAGAAAATATTCATATTATCATCTTTTAGTAACCTCTCGACCCCATTAATTATATTGCTTCGAATAGTTTTTATAAGTACAAGTTATCAAAATTATGAATTGAAACTTTGCGATGGCGAAATCGCGAAAGCAGTTTGGTTACCATTAAAAGAAATATCTAAATACAGTTTAGAAAGACCACAAACTCCAGTTATTTTGAACACTTTTGATGAATTATTTCAAACTACAAGCCCATTCTTATCGATTTTGAAAGTACCTTTAAATTGTATTTTAGGCCGTTTATACATGTCAGCATTGGCATTTACGGCTAGAGAACCTTCCACATTAAAGCTAAAGGATGAGGAAGGTACGGAATCGTTAAAATTATGGGGTATCACTTTTGGTATAACAGCAGATCTTTGGGATTATCTCACAGTTGAAAATACAAATATTAGATTAAATTATCCACATATGCTGTTGGATTATTGGGATATAAATATCTGGATTCAGTTACTACAAAGGCGTAGGATGAAATCTACTGGTCATGATAAGTATTTATTTTGTAAGACTTATAGAGTTCTTCAGTTCATTAGATTATTTTTTCAAAGATTTGTTTGTTGCTATTGGTTTCTCGTTTCTCTTGAGAGCGTTTGGGCTAATCCTGGCTATTAGATACTCAATTAGGTATTTGAAGTATACTCAGATTTGCTTGATTTATAGATCTAATATCTGATTTTGGTTTATTATTAATTTATTTTTGTCTTCAATCTTGCAAAATCATACTCCGCAACGTCACATAAACATCCAAATTTCTCATATAATAAAAGAAGGTATAAATTGATGTTGGATTTTCGTTGAGATCTTTTCTATAAAATGTAGAGTATTTTAAGTCGATGAATGTCAACTTTGATATCGTCTAAAGAAATTCAATAAATGGCAATATACAATTGTATGAAGGTTGTAAAAAAACTGATTTTAAATGATCCATAAATTACCAATATTCTATAAATTACTTTTCTATCACAATAAATGCATATTGCTGCGGAGCGCAACCTATAAAAATCAATTTGACTTGAAAAATTCAAAACTAAAATGTTCAATTCCAATACGAACAACGGCTTTTCTGGCAACACAGGATTTGGACAAACCACAAATACAGGCGGATTTGGACAACCACAACAAGGAGGCTTTGGTTCTAACACAGGAACTAATTCAGCATTCGCTTTTGGCGCTTCAACTCAACCTTCAACCGGATTTGGTTCTACTTTTGGGCAACCAGCTACTAATACGACGAGTGCATTTGGAACAGGTGGAGGTTTTGGTACTACGACTACACAAACGACGCCTAACACAGGATTTGGGTACGGATCAACTGCTCCAACTACTAATTCTGCTTTTGGTGCTACTACGCAGCAACCAAGTGCATTTGGTATTAATACTACGAGTGCGTTCGGTTCTAGTAATCCTACGACATTTGGTACGTCTAGTTTTGGAGCTTCGACTACGACACCTTCTACTGGATTTGGTTTTGGTCAAAATAAACCGACTACACCAGGGTTTGGATCTACTAATTCAGGTATTTCTAATCAAAATAATAACTTAATAGGATTTGGTACTATTAATAGTGGATTTGGGTCTGCTACTTCCGCTTTTAGTTCACAACCTTTGACTTCATCGGCATTTGGATCTTCCTCTACTGGAAATGGCACACTTTCTACACCTTATATTATCCATAGAGACAAAGATATGAGTACGGGTGGGGCCTTATATATGCATAGTATTTGTGCTATACCAAATTATAGAAATTATTCTAATGAGGAATTGAGATATCAAGATTATTTAGCGAATAGGAAATTTATTGAAGGACCAGCTTCATCAGCGTTTGGTTCTACATCCGCTTTTGGCTCTCAACCTACAACTAGTAATTTTGGTTCTAATACTGGCGGATTTGGTTCACAATCTAGTGCTTTTGGTGCTCAACCTTCAACTACTAGTGCTTTTGGCGCGCAGCCCTCTACAAGTAGTACATTCGGCATTACTACAACGCCTTCTACTGGATTTGGGTTTAACCAATCTAAACCAGCTACAAATGGATTTGGTACTATAAGTGGATTTGGAGCTTCTAATACTGGATTTGGCACTACTTCTGGGTTTGGTTCTACACCTGTGCCTACCAATACGTTCGGTAGTAATACGGGTACTTCTGCTTTTGGTAGTAATACGGCTACTAGTGGATTTGGTACTTCTACTACGAATAATGCTTTTGGGACTGGGACTACTCAGAATAAACCGATTTTTGGGGCTACAGCTCAACCTTCTTTCGGGTTTGGTGCTACAACTACGCCGGCTGCTCCTACTACTACGTCAAGTTCGGGGTTTGGGGTGTTTGGTAATAATAATAATAATAATACAGCATCTAATTCTATAGGATTTGGAAATATGAATAATCCTCCGAAACCAACGTATGGATTAAGCACGCCATCCGATAATACAGGTAGTTTGTTTAATACTAACAACTCTAATATATTCAGGGGATTTGGAGCTACTAATACTAATAATGCATTTGGTTCTACTAATAATCATATATCATCGGGATTTAATACCGGAACAAGTACTCAGAATGCTAATTTAAATGCATATTATAATCAAGTGGAGAAATACCCTTATGGTATGAATCCTATTATTGATAATTATCGTTTACCTAAGAAAATTAATGAACCAAGTGAATCGCATATTGGTACTCATTTATCAGGAGATAAATTTAATAAGGAATTAGCCGCTTGGGCTAAGAAGAAAGAACAGCAAGAGAAAGAAAAGGTCACGGTTAGTCTGTTAAGTGATGTAAAATATAAACCGAAATTTATTCAAAATGCTTATAATCAGCCATCGCAATTCAAGTTGATTAATAATAATAATAATGGTTCTCAGACAGTAGTTACTAAGCCTACTATAGAGCCTAGTACTTCTTATTTGTTTACTAAAGATAATACATTTCCTTCAAGTATGATTTCTTCTTTGATTACTCCTAAAGTGGCTTCTTTCAGAAATAATAGTAGTCTTTTGGCTTCTAATACCGGATTTATGACTTCTTCGTCTAATACATTTGTTGATCCTATTAAGGCTTCGGAAGAACTTGGAAAGTATTGGATGTTACCTACTGCTGAAGATTTGAACAAGTTGACTTTGGAAGAATTGAAATCGATCCCATCATTTAAGGTTGGTAGAACTGGATATGGTGAAGTTCAATTCCAAGGGCCATTAGATTTATCTAATATCAAGTCCTTTGAAGCTATTCCTAACTTTATTGTTAGAATTATGAAATCTACGGTTATCATTTATCCTAATAACGAGACAAAGCCTGCACCAGGATCGGAAATGAATGTCCTTTGTACAGTTTATTTAGCTAATTGCTGGCCAAAAACTGGTAGACAAGACCGTAATTTTCAAGCTCATATCGAGGCTCTTAAAAAAATCCCTAATACGAAATTTCTAGATTATTTGAAATCTACTGGAACTTGGAAATTTGAAATTCTTCCTTTATTATAAAAAAGCTTAATTTTCAGTGTTGCACATCATCCCAATTGCGCCCTTTTACATTAGCCAATTGTTCTTTATTTAATACTCCGGTTGTAGTAAAATAACCCGCTGCTATTTTGGCATCAATTTCAACTCTAAAAATTAGAAAAGGTTTACCTCGAATCTTTGGGGATAAGATGATCGGGAATTGGAACTCTTTCCACAACCTCAATTCCCGAATCAATTAAAGCCTGGAATTTCTAAAAATAAACGAGTTTTAGAACCATGTTGGACATAGAAGTAAACCTATCGATTTTCTTAACTCCTAACCAATGCAAAGCATCCGGCATCAAATCCTGAAATCTAACGTCCTGAACGCCAGCCACATCTTCGGTTCGAATGAAATAAGTCGACGCTTTATCACCACCTTCTTGTCTTTTTCGAGCATTATAAACCAGGTACTTTGTGACCTCGCCTAAAGCCCTCCCTTCCTTTCTGTAATAAACTATAATGCCAGCACCACCTTGTTGGGCCTGTTTCACACACTCTTCAATTCCAAAAATTAGATAAGGTCTACAGGTACAGATATCGGAGCCAAAAACATCGGACCCATTACACTCATCATGCACCCTAACCGTCAATCCAATTTGCGGGTCCGGGATAGAAGAGACATCGCCAAAAATATACACCGATATACTTCCAATAGGCGGTAAGAAAACATTTAAATCAGGGCGAGTAATAAGCTCGGGGAACATTCCGCCAGTTTCTTCAAACAAAGCTCTGCGTAAACTGCCTTCCTCAATCCTAAACCTTTTGGCTATACCTGGCAAAAACCAAACAGGCTCAATAGCCACTTTTTGGACATTAAGATCGCCATCCTGAAGCACGATTTTCCCATCCACTTTAAGCGAGCCCACTTTGACCGCTTGATGGATTTCTTCTATCGTCATATGAGCCTTAGTGACCGCTATAGTAGGTTTGACATCCATCCCTTTCTTATATAACGTCTTGAAATGTTGCATAGTTACATGTCCGAATGGATCGAGCGAGACGATCCTATCAGGTTCGTACCAAGAGGGGAATGGCCCAATCTGATACGGTGGTTCGGTATTATGTAAGTCTGGAATGTGTAGATGGTCCAATTGCCCGCTGGCAACTGCTAAGGCACGATAAATAGAATAGGAACCACCATGTGCGCCTATTGCATTCCGCATTTTTATCGTCGTTGGATGACGCGATACTATTATGGGTCCTCGATTGGCTGCGTCCTTAGAGAACCAATTCAATTGATATGGTTTAATGCCAATTTGACCAGGATAAGCTATTCCAAAATTAAAGTGGCGAAATACTTGTTAATATGACACGAGTGTCGTATAATTGATTCTTATCTTTGATTTCTGTTATACTTTCCTTCACTGCTTCTGTTTTAGTGATGGTAGTTGCATATTCTTTCCCACCAGTTAATTCCGATAAAGATTCTTGTAGCTTATGTAATCTGTCTTTATGTTCTTGTTGATGTTTATGAACCTATAAATAAAGAATTAAAGGGTTGTACGTATTCGGTGAATTCCGCTTGCTCAGTTAGCAATGCTTTTATTTGCTTCGTTATTTGTTCTGCCATGCGTAAAATTAGTAACTGCGTGCTTTTATCGTTATGACTGTTGGCTTACCGTAATCATACGATCATAAGCATATATAATCGTTCTTATAATGTAATTCAACTTATCTAAAGACCTTAGATTCTAGCTGAAAGAGAGGCATTACAATGAGAAATGCAAATTATATTCAATAGGTTTTAGAACTCTTAGTGTCGATATAAAGATCGGTTCTAAAACCTTGTGGTAAAAAATGTTGACTAGATAAAAAAGATGATATTTTGGATCAAATGGCAATTTATTTTCGTTCAGAGTATAGTCCTTTTCTTAATTGATTGGTTGATCAATAATCACTAAAAATTTGATTGAATTAAGAGAATCAAAAAGTGAATAAAGTGCTATATTTTCGTTAATAGTGGCAGATTGCATTTGTTTTCAATCGTTCTCATTCTTTAAAAATAAATGTTATTGAAATTTTATTGCTTTAATTTAATAAATAAATGTTTCAAAATTCACATAACTTTGTATTAACTTTATAAAATTGGAGAGGAATAACGGACCACACCTTATTTTCTCAACTCCTGTAAAATCTTAATCAAATCATCAATTTTATACCCGGCACTAACCAGGGAAGCTATTAATCTGGTTTCGGTTTTCATTTGATCTACCTTGGTTCCGGCCTCTCTCTTTTCAGCTTCTAATTTCATTTTGTATTTCTCTTTCTCGACTTCCCATTCCATCTGTTCTCTTCTTAATTTTAATTCTTCGAGATGAATCAATTTCTCATGCTCCGTCCTCACTTTCTCTAGCTTCAACCACTCATTTTCTTCATCTATCTCTTTCTTATTTCGATTATGAACTGCAACGATAGTGTCTGAAGAATTGACCAAATCATCTTGATTAGATCCAGGAGAAATGGTAGAAGTTTTGACTTTTTTGTGTTCTTGACCTTTATCAATAAATGGTTTGTAATCTACTACGGGATCAAATCTTCTTTTCTCTTTTCCTTCAGCCTTGAATGGAGATTCTACATCTTTTAAGACTTGATGAAAAGCATTGAAGTGACACCATTGTACATTTTCATAATTAGGATAGACATTTTTGAGCATATGGTATTTCTTTAGCATTCTATCTAGTTTACTTTTAACTTGGATACTACTTGTATTAGGGATGGATTGAACAACTAGACTATAGAACATTTTCCTGTCTCTTTTGTAGAGGATTTGGTTGTTGAGCCATATTTTAATCAATCCATCTTCTACGGTTTTATTCCACTTCTTATCATTATCATTAACAATTCTTGCATTAACACCACTGGCGCCATTGTTGCTACTAGAAACACCATTAGTACTACTAGAATTACTAGTACTAGCACTATCACGACCTTCAGGACTTATGGATGAGTCGATGTACTTCCACGTATCTTGATTGATGCAGTAGCCAGAGTTGAACTTGCCTACTAAATTTTTATTGGACATAAAAAATCCGTTTCCCACTTTACTTTTATACAAATTTGGGGGTCCTGTTTGTAGTAACTGTTTTAGGGACTGACGGCTTGTAGAATCTGAAACCCAATAAGACCCTAGGAAAATCAATAAGACCTTAGGAAAATCAATTTGGTCATGTGGAATTATGTAACAAAACAAACATAAACCAATTCAAGAAAAAGAATGCATCAATGTTACATTATATCAATCATTTTATCTTGTTTTTAACTTCTGATCTCTAATAAACGCGAATAACAACTTACGTCCTTTTATAATCTTACTTTAAATCGACGATAAAATATCTCGTCTCGATTAAGAAGGATTCAGGGGCGATTAGTTCATTGGGAATTAGCAATTCTTATGGCTCTTTATTTTCCTTCAGAGTAGTCCCTTTTTGATTCTTTGCTTAATTCAACCAAATTTTTAATGATTATTAATCAACCAATTATTGGGGACTACTCTGAACAAAAATAAAGTGCCTTATAAGAAGCGATGGAGCCTAAATCGAAATAGTTTTGTATTTTATACATAAACATGCAAATAAGCAAAGATTTATAAAAATTGACTATTTTTCGATTTGTTTATTAGTGGAAGATCTTATTAGATTTGGAACTTTCTAGCAAGTTCTAAGGGTGAACTTTTGAGACCTGTATTCAATACTCCGTTTGTTATCAAACCAAAAATCTTATTGGCACTCAATAAATATCTGAAATAGGTAAAAAAATTTAATCTCTTTATCATCTTAAAACATTATACTTCTTTTAGGTTTACATCTAAATCTAGAGGATTCATAAGAGATTAAAATGGAGGCCAGAACTAGGGGTCGGCAATGACTCAGTCGACTCAAGTCGACTGATAGTCGTTTATAATATGGCACTTTATTTTCGTTCAGAGTAGTCCCTTTTGATTCTCTTCTTAATTCAACCAAATTTTTAATGAATTTAGATTACTCTGAACGAAAATAAAGTGCCATATTAAAAGTCGGCTTCAAAGCCATTTAATACAAAACAAGTCGACTTAATCATTTAATAAGTTGTTTAAAATCCTGTATATATAAAGTGTCAATGTGGAAGGAAATTTTTGAAGAAAACATAATTTTTTGGTTGAAATAGTTGGAAATGAAATATTTAAATATCATTTGGTTGAAATATATATAGAACTTTTTTATTTTTATCAACCAAAATTGCTTTTTATTAAAACTTTTCAACCATAATTCTTCAAGAATTTACTCATTTTATCAACCAAATACATTATAATTCCTTCAAAAATTTTCTTCCATATATCTTGAGTATATTCAAATGAAATATATTTTGGTAAATATAAACACTTTTTCGAATAAAAATATCATAGAAAGCAAAATGAAATTATTTTAAAATAAATAAGAAATTTTAATCTAATCAAATAATCATTCATCCGAAAATTCAATTTCTTCCATTACTTTAGCTATAGTAATATCTTCTTTAGCCCTAATATCTAAAGCAACTTCTAAATCATTAAAGTTGGCTCTATTGTCTCCAGAATTTGCGATACCAAGATTCTTAAATAATTTATCCAACTTTTATAGCAAATTTCAGCTTTGAAAGCTTCATCTGATAAGTTATAGCGATTTTGGAAGATTGACTCGGCTTGAGAATTGGCCCTTTCTGATGGAACTGAGGATGCTGGAATAGATAAGTAATCAAGTGCGATTAAATATAAAGTAGGATAACTTGCTTTCTTGGATATCCACCACTTTACAATGTCCACACCAGGACCTAATTGTGATTCCATCAAAAAGAGCTCGATTTCATTCACTTCTTCACTATTAGAATGAACATTAATAGGATTATTGAATTCCATCCAACTTTTATTATATTTTGAATCACTTTGAGTGGGATTTAGATTTGCTTCAGTTGCTTGAGAGTATACTTCTTGCTTCATTAATTCAACAACTAGATC